>JAUEKS010048070.1:0-10143 GCA_031762815.1 Tylodina fungina
CTTTATCGATATTTTGACATATCGACATGTTTTCTAATTACAGAATTTTTCCCTCTATATCATTACTTAGCAATTTCTCTGATATCGACTTTTTTTCTGGCCTACTTCGCTTTATCGACATGCCAATTAAGCGTACCCATCAAAGCCGTCGCGCATAAGATTGGACAAAAATTTGGTTTTCACTTTTCAATATAACAGCAATAGCCTAGGTCTAATGTAGATCTAGCCGGTGTAGAATAACACATTAAGTCCACAATGCTTGATAAGCTTACGTAGGCCTACACCTCACCGTCAACACCACCACCCTGCCTTAACCCCTCCCCCCCATTTTCCTCCCTAGGCTAGGCTAGGCTAGAAGAGTTACATAGTAGACTTGCCCCCTGCGGGCCGGGGGTATGCAAGTAGCTTCACCACCCCACCTGCAGGAGGAGTGTGCCCTCCGTTGATGAAATGTCGCACACATAACCCACATCTCGGGGTATGTGTGCAACATTCCCTTTGGTCTGTCATCCCCGTCTCCTTTCCTCTCTTTTTCCGCCTCCTTTTGTCTCCCACCAGTCGCCTTCGGTGTCGCAAAACATTGAGGCTCTTCATCCCACAGTGTGGGCTCCTTCTTGACCGTGAGGTGCGACCTGTAATGGAGGAAACTGACTCCTGGGGGTTGAGGCAAGATTAGTCTGCGGGCTGTACCCCGCCAACATACCTCTTCGGACCAGATCTTTCTCCTGAGATTGCTGCTCAATCGGTTTGGTTTCTTGTCACCATGGACAGAACCTAGGGTCAATCTGATTGGGGGTTGGTAACATACTCCACGAGGAGTACAGACATGCCTACCCTGACACATGGCTATGAGTAATCAGAAACATGAAAATGAGAAATTTTAACCAAAAATGAGGAATCCACCTACATTTAGGCCTACCTGCTGCTGACTGACTTACCTGAATGATGAACGCAGAATGGAAGCGTGCACTGTTTTTGTCCCTCCGAGTTTAAGTCACTGCATGCACACATAGGGAAATGATAAGACTATTTACACAAAGACCACACAAAGCAGCTTACTTGTATTGCTTCATGCTCTCATGGTAGGCTCTTTTCGCCTTAGCCATTTGAGCAGAGGAGAACTTGTGTTCATGACAAATGAGATTCCTTGAACACATGTGCACTTTTTGGATTATAAGGTGACTCAGAGTCTTGGTTGACATGCGGGACCTGAAATCAGTCAGATTCTTTCTGACGAGGCTGAAGACACTTTCAGTGTCTGCATTTGAGTGTGTGAGGCAACACAGACCCTTCATGGCAATCGCAAGATTGGGGAATTTTTAAGTTATTGTCCAAATTTTTTAGCTGTCCGATTTTGTGCCACTGCACATCAACTCTCTCTTCATTAATGATTTCATCTGGCAGCTGCTCAAACTGAAATTTGGAAAATTCCAAGGGCAGAAATTTCACATTCTCTGAGGGAATCAAGCAAGGGTACTTTTGAACAAAGAAATCAAATATAGAATATTTATGTTTAAGCCTCCTACTCACATCCAAAACAGAGGCATTGAGCAATAGCTCGTCATTTATTGGGAATTTGTTCAAGATGTACATAGTTGCAGAGTAGAAGAACTTTTTCACATCTTGTATGAAAGAATCATCTTGCTTCTGTTTGAAGCAAGGGTCAGCCTGGAGCTTCGTGAACAGCTGTCGAGTATCGGTGCCCAGCATCAGGTCTTTTCTAGTCAGCTGTACATTCTTTTCATCATACTTTACTTTGAATAGTGATGATGCTGTAGCTATGGCCTCAGACCTAACAGATTTCACAACCAGGTCAGTTATAAGCTCATCAAGATGAGCCATGAGACAGTGAACTCGAGGGGCCTCTTTTTGTAACATGAGGTTGGGGTTGGTGAATATTGGGACGTTCTTTTTTAAAACATGCAATACAGCTTCCCTGAAGTATTGGCAAAGAAAGCAGTAATGCGGAGTAGGCGTGCTTGCTATGCACTGTCTTTCTCACGGCTACTCAAAGAGTCTTTCTCCTTTTTAAAAAGTTCCTACAAGGGCAGTCACTGCTCTAAAGGACGTCCAACACAAGCATGGAGAGACAGCCATCTAGTAGCACCATGCTTTATTATGGCAGGAAGGCTGGTGCCACATTGCTTTTGGAATTCCTGTAATTCTCTTTGTCTTTGTCCTGCGAAAACAGCGCCCTCGACAATACTCATCGATGATTGGATGGATTGAAACAATGCGCGAGATTAGATGCGTGGTGGTAGGGCCTAGCCTAACGAAAGACGCCGGGACGGACAGTGTCTAGGCCTAGCCTAGCCCTTGATCTAGTAACACGGGCATAGGGTCTGCGTTGTAATGCAAAGTTTGATCCTGCTGTTACGGCGGTTTTTTTTTTTGGTTTTGGCTATCATATGTGCGGAAATGCGGAATATTATCGTGTGTTTTCAGGATCATGGGATTGAGGGCTGTTTTGCGGGATGATTCCGCAAAATACGGGATGATAGGCATGTCTGGGAGTGTACCTCCGGTGTAACCCTGGCACAAAAGGCTCTGGATGTCCGAGCTGTGCCTCCTTGTTGGACTCTGAGGTGAGTGGGGAGTACCGGAGCTGAACCCCAAAAACATTTATATGGAAAATAGGCCTACTAACTTTTTTGACCGTCCAACCCTCGTTAAAGAGTTAAGCGGACAGCAGTGCATGATGATTCTTGTGAATTATTGAAAAAGAGGGAGGGGTGACGGGCTGCAAAAGGGCGTAGGCTAGCATATCCTTTATCATATATCTTGGAGAGGCTGGCACATAGTCGGCCAGTATGGATTACAGCCTTGGAGGTTTGTGTGTTAGTGTTATCTTAGACTCTCCTTTGGAGGTTATTGTGTGGTATAATGCCAGTTTGAGTTTTTTAACCACAAAAAAAAATTCTCCCACCTCCCCTTCCCCTCCCCCTTCCCTAAACCCCTCAGCATACCCTTTCCCTGCCTCCCCCTCCCCGTCTCCCTCCTTCTGCCTCCCCCTGCCCATTTTATCCTGAAGTGTATGATATAATGTGTGCACACTTGCGTGTAAATGCACTACGCACGGCTGCGCGCACACACGCACGTACACAGAGCACTTGATTAGTGTTGATAGCGTGGCTGATGTCTCAGGGTCAGAGTGTCTGGTTACACCAATGTTCTGCAATCATTGCTGGTGGTCTCAACACTATCAGTCCCCTTCTGTTTTCTGAGGTGCTTTCATTGATTTCTTAAATAACAAATGTTTTGAGGACTTGCAACGGTGAAAATGTTGGTAAGAAAGGAAAAATCAGATGCATGTGTTTACATTCAAGCAATCTGTGTTTTCACATTTTTAATTTGTTTTTCTAGTAGAAACAATATATTGTACGCCACATACTGCAGCAACTACTTTCTGGAATCGAAGTTGTCTGGACTACTGGTACAGTATATGCTGCGCAAGTGCACTCACCTTGGGAGGAAGTCAAAGCGTGCACTTATGTGAACTGTGCACATGTGTGAGGATGGTTACATGCGATGATGGCATCACATTACTGTCATAACACGCTTAACACGCGAAGCGAACGTATAGCATCTAGCCTAGCCAAACCATTGGCTACCCTAGCCGAAACAATGCACCTTTTAGCAATTCAATTTCAATACCCGTGATATGATCACGTCACATCATATAGATCTATAACGTGTGGGCTATTTTAGGATAGACCACACTGGGAGCAAAGCGGGTGGGGCGAGGCGAAGTGAGACAACCAAACACAGGGATAAAGAGGTGACTGACCATGGGCCTAGCCCACCGACAGTGAATGGAAGCGAGGCGGAATGTGGCGGAGGGGCGCAAAAGGTCGGACCATTAATTTTCCTTTTTTAGTCGACATTCGCATCGCCAGCAGTGCAGCCTGTGCCAGCAGGGTGCACACGTGCAATCTACACACCTGCTGTGCTTTCTTACATGCTACAGAGTAGGCCAAGATCTACACTTTTAGTGACAGACAAGAGTGCTGTTTTTACACAGTAATTTACCTAAATACTTTGCTTGGCTAGCATGACTCGAGCGTGCATTTGTTCGAAGTGTGCATGCATTTAGACGTTTGATTTATATAATAAAAATTCCGTCATAAGGGCACTTACTCAAAGCGTGCGTTTGCACGGCGTGCACTTGCGCAACATATACTGTAGTTTGGTTTGCTTGTTGTTTTCTTCCTTAACATCTTGTCTGTGTATAGCAGCACACAGTGCCTAAAGTAGCAGCCCAAAATGCAATTTTTCTGGGAAAGCTTGTTGCTGTTGTCCAAACAGTGGCATATCTCCTTCAAACTTGAGTGTTCCTTTTGACAGTTGCTATGCTAGAATGAGTACTGTCATGAAGAGAAGCCTCTAGGCAACTCTCAGACTGGCCTTCATAGACAGTAGAAACTCTGGATTGAAATACTTTTATACACTTTTATACTCATGGAACTTACAAACCAATTGTAAAAAGGTCACATTTGTCTGGACAATTGTGTACATGTATGTATGTATATATATATAACTTAAGGAGCGCTGTGACTGAGCGGATAGGGCACTGGACTGCTCACCGAGAGGTACCGGGTTTGAGGCCTACCAGCGACACTTATGTATTTCCTTAAGCAAGAACATTTATCCTTATTGCTTCACTCAACCAAGGTGAAAATGGATACAGATTCGGCTGGAAAAGTATTCTGGGATAGACTAGCAATGCTAGCATCCTATCCAGACAGTGATGGACAAAATCCGTCCCTGTCCTCTTCATTCTACTGAAACCGGTATACGCTCCGGTTCTATGAACTGAATGGCTCGGAAGGACTACTGCTACTACAACTACATATGAACTTGAAACCGAACTTACTGAAGGGTGACAATTTTCTAAAGCTTGTATAGGCCATTATGGACTATATAATAGCCTTGGAGGTTTGTGTGTTATCTGGGACTCTCTCATGCCTTATCACACCTCTCCGAATGAGTTACTTGTCAGCATTGCCAGATGCTTTTGTGGATAAGAAAAAAATCAGCTGTAATCATATTAATGTATTTATTGTTCGTGTTCTTTTTCACATGCAGTGTAATAAAAAATGAACGCACAACATGTTTCTTTACCCACTTTTTTGACATCACAGATTTTCTTTGTGATGTGTGAGTTGGCTTTGTAAAAGTGTTGTCCAAGGAAGCTCTGCTCACTTGGAAACAATGTCCATTATAGTAGGTGAAGTTAGGGCCACGAAAACCCTCTATTGTGCAAATAAGTGATTAAAGCATGGAATTTCTCTGGTTAATAGAACGTGGTCAGAGCTTCAAATCCTGATATAGAACCACGTTTTAATCAGCGTATAAGCCAAGATACAAGTTTATAAAGTTTGTAAATTTTCTAGGTATGGGTGACTTTCATATCGCCATCACCGTAAGCCATCAATCAACCTATTGTATGAACTGGGGACATCACTCAGCTGTCACAACAGTGTTTACACACTACACGATCCTCAAATCTAAAGTGCTGGGAAAATGAGTTACAGTATCAATACCGTCTGTCATAATCGGTTTAAAACCGTATAATTTTTAATTCAAGATTACACATTTATGAGTGTTAGGAGCGTCTGTAGGTAAGTTATTTTCTAATCAAGATCTAGATCTAGCAAAATAACATGTGCTTGTTCTAAAAATAGACCCACTGTTCTAGCCAGAGATTGATTATGGGTAGCAATGATGGGTTTGGTAGCTTGTTGGAGTTTTTCGGTCTTGAAATTCTAATTTCATTTATCTTACTAGCTTTTCATAAGTCAATTTTGTGTCAAAGTTTTAACACATATAATAAAATGTGTGCCGAATAGGCCACGCCTCCTTTCATTCAAAAAGGTGTGTTGTTTCGCATTCCATTTACGGTGTCAATTTGAATTGTGTTCTTTTGAATGGAGGTTAAAATGTTGGATTATGGCTGCAAAACTTGATAAAATCATAGATAAACTAGCGCTTAAAAATATTTTATGAACACTTGTAATTTTTTTTCTTCTTTTTTGTTGTTTTAGTATTTTTTATCCCTTTTTGGTTGTGTGTGTGTGTGTGTGGGGGGGGGGTGATTTTCTAATTTTTTTTTTTGTATAGTGTTACTTTTTGTTTGTTGATATATTTATTTATTATGCGTTTTGAAATGTTTTTGTTGTTTATTTTCTCATCCTTTACAGGTTAAAGACGAAGCTGAATTTTCCCATTGACTGGTCTATGTGTTTTTTAATGTCAACAAGTAAAAAATGAAAAGCTTGAATGCCCTAAATCAAAACGAAAAGACTGGAAAAAGTTATGTGACATTTGTTGAAAATATTCATGCATATAATGAAATAGTTAAGAATGATGACAAAGAAGATTTTACTGTCATTAGAATTGATGATGGGGGGGACTGTGGAATACCTAAAGAAAAATAATGCAAAATGGCACAAATCATGCCGGAATCACTCACTCACTCAATCCTCTCCTGGCCTACTGGCGCATGAGGTAATTACAAGTAGGGCTCTCCACTTCCCCCTGTCTGCTGCTGTCCGGGGTGCCTTCTCAAGGGAAAGGCCTCTCTCTTTCAGGTCCTTCTCCACAGTCCTTCTCCAGGTGTCCTTTGGTCTCCCTCGACCTCTCTGTCCCTGTGGTGACCAGCGGAGAGCACGTCTGATGGGGGAGTCTGTGGGTCTTCTGCACACATGTCCCAGCCACCTCCAGCGAGGAGCTGCTATGGTCTCATGTAGCGACCATATTCCTGTTCTGGTTCTCACCTAATTCCTCATTTGAGATGGCATTTGGCCAAAAGACCCTAAGAATCCGCATTAGGCATCTGTTCTGGAAGACATCTAGCTTCTGCTCAATAGACCCACGAATAGAAACGAAAGTGTGGATAAGAAATTGAAGGCGAAACGGAAGGCTTTTGTTTGTCATTTCGACTCGCAATGTTTGAACATTCGCCATGTTGAATATTTTTCTTCGAGCCAAAGGCCTGTTCACGGGATGTCGGCATGTCTTTGATCTTTTTGACGAAATTGAAAACTTAAATTCATGATAAAATCGTTAAAGTCAGTCCGATCATAAAACTAAGTATATTTTTAACTCGGCGTGTCAATGTTTAGAAAGTCAACGCGTACACGGGTCGATTTATTGCGTTTTTACGGATTTATTATTTTCTCCAGTCATAGTGTCGAATGCTGGCCCGAATCATCAGTCTAGTTGATTGTTTTCTCTCACATCAGATATACAACACACATTCCTTTGTTTCAATATGGCGTCGTGGTCTCAGACAGACCTTGCCGAATTTATTGAACTAGACTCTATTTAAATCAGAAGAATGCTTGTGGAAAGTTAAATCTTCTTTCCACAGCAATAGATTGTATAAACAGCGCGCCTACGATTTGTTGTTAGAATTTGTTCACAGTTTTGACACATGCAATAAAAGATAACGTCATCAGAAAAATAAACACAATCTGATACTTGTTCAGGCAAGAGTATCAATAGGTGCAATCTTCGAGACTGACAGGTTGTGAAGCCGATGAAGTTTACATGCCAAAGCTTTGGTACTACCACAATTTGCTTTTCGTGCAAGACCTAGAACAGTCTCGGAGAACACGTATGACCGAGTTGCTCTCTTTTTAAGAGTTATTTTAAAATCCAAACTGTTCTTTTCCTTATTTTTTTCTAAAAAAGGGCTACATAAATGGTCAAAAGATCGCCACCACTCATGTTTTCCGCCATGAAAGCAACTGAATGATGTGCGGTTTACTTGCGTGGTGTGGATGACACACTTTGTTCATGGGTGACGGAGGAGTTAACTGAAGTTAAAATGATGGTTCGACCTGCTGTTGGGCATTGTAGGTGTGAAGCAGGCGTTATACAATACCGCACCTCCTTCTTGCTGATACTCACCTTCCCAGCTCACTTCACACTGACAAGGTTCAGGCTCTTCATGCGATTCTGGAGCAGTTCTTCCTTTTTCTCTAACAGGCTCTGGTCGTCTGCTGACAGAAGAGTACTCTTCTTCCTCAAAAGTTACACAGTCCTCATCCCTCATTTCTTTGCATGTCAGAATTACCCCAATCTGCCCTCCCCTGCTTTCTTGCCTATTTACACCACACCAAGAGTCGCTTTTTAGTTTGATTTCTTCTGCAGTCCTTTCTTGCATTCCCTAATGGTCAACGAAACATACTCGTATCTGACACGTCCAATTTCTCGCCCATTACCTTTGTGAATAGTATTTTCATTTCATTACCGCATGGCTGGTGTAACCGTTGTTCTGTGATTTTTCTCCTTTCATACCCCCCTCCCTTCCTTCCCTAAAACAAAACAGAACAAACAAACAGACAAACAAAACAACCTCTTTACTTACATTATTTTACTGTCGAAAATCGCACTATCTGCTTTAGTAATGCATTCTCACGTGTATAGTTACGAAAATCATCATCACTTTTCTCAAAGCGGTTATTATTTAGTGGCTATGTATTATGTCCCGAATTCTACGAAGTAATCGATTTTCCATTTCAAAGTGTGTCAACGAGTACAGTGACTTATTTTGAAAGGGGTGTATCATTTTCAGAAGGTAATAAGTGTGTGTATGTATATGTGTGTGTGTGTGTGTGTGTGTGTGCGCGCGCGCGCGTTTATCTGTTTGTTTATGTGTGCATACGTAGATATTTATGGTTTACTGACGTTTTCTTTATAAAATTAATACGATTTGAGCTTCAGCACTGAGCGTCAGACATAAACTCGTCAGTGCTAACTATAGGACACTTTAGGGAAAGTAGGTTTTGCTGATGTTAGTACATAACCCATCAGATCATTGCTTATAATAATGTTTATAAATAACAGGTTTAAACTATGCTGCCTATATTAGTACCGGCAAGTGCGTACTCCTGCTTGGCGTAAACATTATACCAGTAAAAATAAAGAAGTAATAATCTGGGATTTTTCAAGGTAAGCTAGGGGCAGTGCTTTTTGTAACATTTTGACGTTCACAACTCATCGCGTCTTGTCCAGTAGTTAGCAAGAAATCTGATAGGTTGGTAGGCGTGCTGACAGAAGAATGCCACTCAAATGATAGCGCCATCGAGAGAAGTTTTAGAGCTTTTTTGGGGGACGTTTAAAAACGTGTACTGATATTTATTGCGCACAGGAACAGACGCAACTAATGTGTTTTTATTGTGGATATGAGTGATGCTAGATGGGAGAGGTGGCCCCAGGTGGGTGGGCGGGCAGGAGAGGGGGGGTGGGGGGATACGGGGAAATAGGCGGAGGAGGGGGGGATACGGGGAATGCCAGTGGGAGGGGCGCACTATCCGTTTCTTTCAGTACTTGGAGGGCTGGAACACCGTTGGGCGACGCCCATTTACACAAAGGTCGGGAGTGAAAAACACATGGCACGCGCGCGCGCACACATACACATTTGGACGCGCTGCAGGGCTTTATAAGAAACCCACTTCTAAAAATAGGGTCAGATATTTCGCAGCACTCTTGGAAACAGCGCTGACTATGCTCAGGTGTCCTACGCCTCTGACTCTGTCTCTGTCTCTATCTCGTCGTGTCTATCTGCTCGATCCTCTGTCAATGTCTCTGTCTCTATTTCGTCGTGTCTATCTGCTCTATCCGCTGCCTCTGTCACTGTCTCTGTCTCTATTTCGTCGTGTCTATCTGTTCTATCCTCTGTCTCTCTCACTGTCTCTTTCTCTATTTCGTCGTGTCTATTTGCTCTATCCTCTGTCTTTGTCACTGTCTCTGTCTCTATCTCATCGTGGCTGTCTGCTCTATCCTCTGTCTCTGTCACTGTCTCTGTCTCGATGTCATCGTGGCTTTCTGCTCAGTCCTATGTCACTGTCTCTGTCTCTATCCCATCGTGGCTTTCTGCTCTATTCTCTGTCACTGTCTCTGGGTCTATCTAGTCGTATCTATCTGCTCTATCCTCTGTCACTGTAGGCCTATCTGCTCTATCTCCGTCTTTCTGTTTACCTTTCTGCCAGTCTCGATTATTTTCATCTCTATCGTAACCTATTCCTCTGTCTCTGTCGAACTATATTTGTTTCTCTGTCTCTGTCTCCGCCTCCGTCTCTCTCTCTCTCTCTCTCTCTCTCTCTCTCTCTCTCTCTCTCTCTCTCTCTCTCTCTC
>JAUEKS010048181.1:0-10142 GCA_031762815.1 Tylodina fungina
CTCTCTCGCTCTCTCTCTCTCTCTCTCTCTCTCTCTCTCTCTCTCTCTCTCTCTCTCTCTCTCTCTCTTTCTCTCTCTCCGTCCCTCCCTCCCCTCCCTCCCTCCCTCCCTCCCTCTCCACCACCCCATCCACCTTTCTCAGAGCCACCCATCATCACTATCAGCTCCGTACACAGAGTCAAGTTCCTTTCAACAACATGAAATCCCTGTTGGCGCCATGGATGATCACAAAATGCTATTTTTTCTAATGAATAAAACCAAAGAATTCAAACACTACATACTAACTATTGTGCGCTCTCTAGATTGAGAAGATTTTGAGAAGATTTGTCACTCAACCTGATTTCATGCATTCTTTTGAGTATTTTGTTTTTCTTTCCATTTATTTACAGTAGCTTGAGATTGTAGGAAGTGAAGACAGCAGCAGAAATGGTGTGGCCGACCAGTGGACCTGTGCGCTTCATCTGCTCATTGCGAGAAGGGGACGACGACGATGACGTCATGGCAGGACCAGTGGATACATGGGATGGAGATGGCATTTCTGAAAAGGGCGGGTCACTAAAGTTTTTTTTTGAAAGATTTTTCAGTCCTTCCATTCATTTTTCAATCAAATTGCACATTTTCCACAACTAGCATTGGGGCGTTTTGTCTTTACGGGTAGCGATCATCCTTGTCTGTTATGTAGGGGATGCTCTTCTTCGTTTATTGTGGATTTGTTTTCATAACTTTATACAATTTACATTTTAAAAAAACGTGCATGCAGCAGAAGCACTCGCACAAGCACATGAGTACACACGTAGTCATGTGTACACGGTATACACATGTGATATGAATGGTGCGTTGGTGGTAGGGTTAAGCCATTTATAGGGAGGGGCTAAGTTATGGGTAGGATCCTGAGCTTTCTCCTACATAGGGCAAGTGTGACGGTTGTCACTGGTGAGTGCGCTGCTGGTGACTGGGGTTCAAACCTTAAGTCTGGGGTTCAAACCTTATGTCTGGGGTTCAAACCTTATGTCTGGGGTTCAAACCTTATGTATTGGCTGTAGTAGGCCTACTAGTCTAACTGACATCATCACAGCCCCCCCCCCCCCCACATATCCTGGTCAGCTCAAATAAGACCTGGGCTGGTTGCTTATCCGCTAGTGTGTATAACATCAACTGGACAGGTTACTATCTATTGGTGGGTGTGTGTACATCTCAAGGACATAACGGATTATGTCGCCGATGGTGGAAAAATCTTGTGGCTATGAGATTGCGACTACTGTGGAATAAGAAAAGGCTTGTACATCAGGAAGATAGTTTGAGATTGTTTTCTGTCTAGTTTGACTCATTGACAACACTGGACAAGTGTTCCTCCTAAAGTCCTAACATTCACTGTAACATAAAGGTGGTCGGCAATCATCCAAGTCATTAATTATTCATCGGATATTTTTTATGTTAATTTCAGTCTCACCAGAACAGGGAGAATGAACGGCATTTTTCGTAGTTTGAAAACCTTGAGACTTTTTAAAGACAAATTTGCAAGTGATATTACTCTCATTTTTGTGTCATAGATGATTGTTGATATGTCCTTGTAAAATTAAACCATCCTGTGGATTCCATCGGTTGTGGGAATGAACTTCTGTCTTTACTTATCAACCCTGACTGTACCAACCTCTGGGTACTGAGGGGCACGGAGAACACTGGACTTCTCACTACTTCTGGAATTTTCATCCTGATTTTAATTTACTAGAAGAAAAAACTATGTGACAAAGACATCAAACTTAAGATGAAACCGCAGGTCTGGATGATCTCAATGTCGTCCATGTCATCAATATACATGTACCAGTTAATGAACAGGTACGGGTACCCGTACAGTTTGGTGTACATGGAAAGTGTCTGAAGAAAAACGTATGGAATTCAAGATATGCAACTTGTTTATTGTTATCACATAGGTTGTTATCTCACTTATCAACCTATAAGACACTGCAGTGCCCCCCAATGCGCAGTGCTAAACTAGTATTGTGCTAGGGCCTACATGAAAAGAACTTTGTGGCCGGATAATTATTTAGTTGTTTCTTTTGGATATTGCCTCAATGCTTTCTTCAGTGTCTGTCACAGGATCTGGTGTGTTGTTGGAAGAAATTAAGGTTTCACTTTTTTTTTTTCTGACAGTTAGTTCGCACAACTCTCTAGCTTGCTTGACCCATCTATGATATGGATGCAAAACCCATAGGTCACATCTTGGTGTATAATAAATAAGTTTATGCTTTTTGTTGCTTGAAGCACTATCAGGAGGCTTCGTATGTTTCAGAGCTCTAAATATTGTTATTCTTCTGCCACTTCACAGGTGTTTCATACGTATTGGATGTGATGAGTTAGTCTCTACAATTCTTTAAGTCGTTCCTCATGGAAGGGAACTTAACAGTTTTACCCTTGTTCTCTGTCAACAATACCTCCGATGTTATATTATTGGTTTCAACCCCAGATTTTAAGTTTTATTCCAGCTTCATAAAGTCTCAGTGATATGTCTGTTTATTTTTTACGCATTATGTTCGGCACTTCTCATGCTGTGACTCCTCGCATATCCTCTTGACCAGTCCACTCCATAAAAGTGAATCATCTATGAAGGTGAATTATCTATTAAGGTGAACCGTTTATGAAGGTGAATTATCTGTGGAGGTGAATTATCTAAGTAGGTGAATCGTCTATGAAGGTAAATCGTCTATAAAGGTGAATCATCTATGAAGGTGAACCGTGTATAAAGGTGAATCGTCTATGAAGGTGAACCGTCTATGAAGGTGAATCGTCTATGAAGTTGAATCATCTAATTGTGTACAGAACCATGTCAGCGACTCATGACTAGAGGGCGAACATTTTCTAGAAATAGAAATCTTTACTTTTGTTTAGCTGTTGTTAATTTCAAAATTTTCTGCATGTGATATTATATTATTACTTATATTATCATTATTATTATTATTGTTATTTTTATGACCATGATCAGTCCAATGAAGTGTAGGAACTGTGTTTTGCTGCATGATTAACAGCTGTACTCAGTCCTGGAAGTGAATCGTTCAGCTTGTCAAGAGAACATGGTCTTTGTATAGAGGACATATGGTACCAGCTATCCGTTTGTAATTAATTGCTGGTGTCCAATGTTTCTCTCTTCCATTTGGATCCTGAGTGAGGATTTAATGATAAGCTGGTAAATTTAGTTCGTAGAGTTCTTTGGGAGGACCATACTGTTGTTGGATTTCATTGAAGCATCACCAATGCATTGATACCACATGGGGTTGAGGAATTGTCAGGGTGCACTCTGTTGTATCAAATATTGAATATTAAAAATTGTTATCCAGATCTCAAAGAGAATTTAAAACAGTAAATTTTCTTAGATTTAGATGGTACGTGAGTCCTATAGTCTTAATGTAAAATTGTAAGATTAGTAATGAACAAACCACCACCACCCCACCCCCACCTCCTTTTTTTGTTCTCCCCTGGCTGCTCCTGTTTACCATTGCAATATTGGAGTATGTCAAATGTGATCAGTAAAGTTGTTATATCTATGAATAAAGATGAGCAACAAAGAATGAAGTTCTGTGTTTTGTGGTGCGTCCAAAGTCCACCCTACCCACCTCCACCCCTTGGATTTCCCTGTCTACCTGCTTTATTTGAGTTGCCTCATGTCTATAGGAACTCTGACCTCTGTATAGAACACCCTTCACACCCCCCCCCCCCCCTTCCCCGTCTCCCCCTTCCCCTCCCCATGTATCTTACTATTTGTTGGGGTGGGTCTTTTGGTTTAATTTAGAGTTGAGGGCTTTTGTTGTTTCACCTCAACTCTCTGGCTCGACTCTATCACTAGAGACTGGGCGGTGTGCATTTGACCTGTTTAGTGTCATAGACAGTGTCCAGGAGAAAATGGCTTAGTGAATCAACAGTTGAACTATCGTGTCTCTTTGCTTCACAGATGATCATTGTTTCACTTCTCGCTGTGATATTTATCATGCATTGTGTCAGATTGCTGTGTTTGACATGGTCCTGTGTTATTGATGTGCATCTGTGTATCATATTACTGATATGCATCATGGACATATTATCACATTTCACAGATCTTCGTGTGGATGCCGTTTGAGACCTGATATACTTATATGTTAGACATTGTTAGAACCATATGTATTGGTTACATTATTTGTCAGGATGAACATGATTTATGCATGGAACGCATGCAATGTCAAGAGGTTTTTGACTTGTGTGACGGAAAGCTTTACTACAGTATGTATAATGTGTATATCCTCAGTTTTGAGCTGGTGTAAGAATGAAAGCGTCGTTGAAATTGTTATTTGGTATTTGTGTTAACCTCTGTATCTCTTAGACTCAGTGTGCAGCGTTTATCTCATTGTTCTTAATTAGAGTGCCACTCCTCAGTCATTGTCGCTCCCCACCCCCATCCATGAGCAAACACTTGTAGAAGAGCAACTCTCCCTGTTTGTTATTGTTATGTATGTTCTCTTTTCCCACTGTCTTTCTTCTATTGACTTTGAATCTCACCCTGATTTGATTTCGTAACTGAAACTAAAACAAAAAGGAAATAGTACAGGATTACAGGGAGACAAAAGAAAAACATTTTCAGGGATAATAATTTGGTTAAATAAAGGATGAAAATATTCAACTTTGTCTCTTTTTAAGAACATCAGGTCAGGTACCATATTTAACTAAATGGGTTATATATAAATATTATTTATCCTTGTTTCTGCCATCATTCTTTATCTTGTTCTTCTCATGGCTGCAGGCTGCTTTACATTGTTCTTGTTCTTAGCTTTTTGAATGCTCTAGCTAGGAACCTGCTCATTTATCCTTATCATCATCATCATCATAGTCGTCATAGGTTATTGTTTTGTTTTTTTCTGTTGTCCCGATTTCTAGGGTTATCCCAAAGCACAACATATATGTTGAGGTTTAGAAAATCATTGATAGTGAAGTATTCACAAGATTTGGGGGAATACAGCATTTCTCATCACCTGAACAGTACAAGAAAAGTGAAAGTAAGGCTTTGGTTGAAGCCAAGGCCTGAAATGTGAGATTTAAATTTCAAATTTTAAGAATAATGACATGCATCTTTAAATGTAGACTAAAGTATTTATCATTATTTATTAAATGTTAATGAGTGCTGTTTGCTTTTGTCAAATTATTTAATGGCTGATTAGCCCAATGGCTCCGACAGTCATCCGAGGTTGCTTTATCAGTTTATTTCTGTTGTTTAGCCTCACAGGTGAATCAGCTTTGGGTCCCAAAGTTGCTTCTTGTCTGTCATTGAGTTGTACAGTTGAATCAGTCCTGACTAAACATGTAAGCTCCTATCGCATGTGTTACTCAAGTCATAAAGATATTACCCTACCCAACCTTTTGTCATGTTTCTATATTAAATGTACAGAGAACACAGTGGACTGCACTAGAGTGTTTAGCTGTGAGTATGTCAATATCACAAGACACTAACGTGACCGTCAGCTGTACTGTTAGATTGTAACAAAGTAGATTTGTGTTTTCATGTTATGTACGAACATTGTTTGATTCTAAAGAATAATGTGTAACTTTATGTGCATCGTTTTCTCTGTTCAGAGCAATAAATGCATATCATTCAATATTCCTCTACTCTTGGTAACATTTCATACGGTTGATATTAGTTGGAATTGCACTGTTTCTGTGGCTAATCATCCATGAGTCTTTTAGGACATCTCACATTGAAAACGCTTGTGTTGCTTCCTCATGGGAAAGTGTGCAATGGAACAATTAGGAGATCAGATCTTGCTGCCAGTTTGCTTTCTTTGTTTTCACAAGATCCTGCAATGGGCAAGC
Source organism: Tylodina fungina (assembly GCA_031762815.1). Classification (NCBI taxonomy): domain Eukaryota; kingdom Metazoa; phylum Mollusca; class Gastropoda; order Umbraculida; family Tylodinidae; genus Tylodina; species Tylodina fungina. The sequence continues at coordinate 5,830 of JAUEKS010048181.1, forward strand.
TTTGTTATGATGTTGTTCATATTGACAATTGCTGCAGCAAAAGAGGACATTCTAATTATTTGAGCAGTTTTTGCCAGAAAAATATTTTTGAACAAACTAAAATATTTTCAACAATTTAAAGAAGATCATTTCTCAAGGCATTTATTTCTTGGGGAAGGGGACCAGTGGAACTATTTTCATTGAAATACGTGGATTGTCTCTGAAAATGAAGGGAACAAATTCTAGTTGCTATAATATAGCATGAATGGTAGTTTTCGTAATCATCTGCCTGCTCACAGTCTCCGATAAATTAAATGAGAAATAACCTATTATTTAACCAGATAATAGGTTATCGCCATCGGAGTGTATGTGGTATGTTTGTGTGGACTTGTGATTGTCATGATATGATGGTGTGCTTTGCCGCTGTGTATATGTCTTTGTGCGCAAGAATGAATTGCCACTGTGAGTAATTATCTCATCATTGTGTGTGTGTGTTTTCATCCCTGATCTGACACTAGCTATAATTCTGAATGTTCCAGTGTTGTGTCATGTATGTAGAGCTGATTTATTACAATTTATTTCTACTTTTATTTGTATAGATTTCAAACTTGAATAAACCATACGCAAATGAAAGGTCTCCACTCTGTTCTAACTTTGTCTCTATGGGATTCTGAAAGGGGTTGACAGCATGAGGAAGACAATAAGGTAAAAAAACAAATTACAATGAAAATAAAATTTACTTCATTTTGAATGTCAACAGCAAATGTTACTCTTTTAAAAACAGAATTAGTAAATAATTTTTTTTTATGCAATCATTGAATGCGACCATCAACATTTTTGGTTACAGAAATGCACACAGTTTTGGAGATGGATATAAGTTTTGCGCAGAAGCACTGAATCAAATCTACGATAGGACAAGAAATTTCACACAAATGACATCTTTGATCCCTTGAACCTAACTTATGTAATCACTACACACATACTTTGGGGTATTTCTCAGGTATTTAATGATTGAATTAAAATAATTTATAGGTCTGTGTCAAATGTGCACAATAATATCAGTATATAACTAGAGAGAGAATTGTATTAACTAGTGTGGACAACCATCCTGGTAACAATACACATAATGGTGATAATTATGTGTACAAATAGGCGACATACTGCCGGTGAGAAATTCATTCCAAGAGACTGGAGGTTTCAAACTTTGTATAAATATATCCAGAGAATGAAGAACGACAAAGTTCTTGCAATACTTTCCCCATAATTACACTGACAATTTTTTTTTTATAATACTTATAAACATTTGCCAATTTTTCCATTTAAACACATTTCTTATGAAGTGCATAGATAGCGCTCCTATTTAAACACCTTTCCATAGCATTTGTCAATTAGAAAAAGTATATTTCAATTAAGGATCCATAATTTATAGATCTTGCAATTTTACACTGGCCATATCGGAAGAATGAAAGGTAACAGATGGACAAGACTGAATGGAGGTTTAGAAAAAGGAAAAATAAAGAACGCCCTGAGAGATGATGGAGAGATGATATAGTGCAGACAGATGAACAGGAAAGAAGGGAGATCATTGGTGGAAGGCTACTCTCTGACATGGATGAAAAGAGGCCCGCCAAGGTTTATGAAGGTTAACAACGGCAATTTTACTATGACCTTTTATAGTGCAGATTTTCCAGCTGCTTTGCGCCAGAACACAAGCCTGACTGTCAGTGACAACAAAAGCTTCAGAAGCTTTCCTGTGAGACAATCGACATTTCTTTCTGAGCTTCGCCAAATATAAATCGGACAAAGGTGTGACAGCATGGGGGATCTGGGCCTGATGTGGTGTGGAGATGTGGTATTGTGGGAAATCTAGATCTAGATGTGTTTAGTTGGAGAAATAAGGTCAGCTTTCCATTTTTCTGTAACCAAAGACAAAATCAGCTCATCCTCAATACAACAATGAACTTTACTGCACGATAAGAGGTGGCTGCTGCTGCTGTTCCTCGAAGCATTGTTGTTGCTGGTGAAGCTCATACCAAGCCTGCCTAGCCTCAAACTCTGCCTTCATATTAGCTATGTGCTCAGTGTACGGGTTTGTATTGATGATCTTATCGGAGAAATCCTGGGAGTCAATGAACGGAGCTTTGGGGATCTCTGCGGGAGGTTTCCCATATGGAGGCTGTTCAGCAAATGTCTTTCTGCGTGGGATTTGAAGCTCCTGCTCCGCAATCTGGTGCAGAAAATGAATGAGTTTACATGCAAACAATTCTGTTTAAGTGTTGGTCGAGTTTAGGAGCTGAGATTAATCGGAGATCCAAAATTCCTACCACTTTTTGTTTCTCCATGGAACAAACTAAATAGTTTTAACAATTTTGTCCCCAATTTTAGGTTATTTCCACAATTGTGACATTGTTATTGAGTTGGGACTAACATGTCATTCATCAGCCTTGACATCATTTACTTCTTAAAATAGTCATCGTTCAAAGGGGAACTATTGATAATGACTTTTCCCAAACCATTGAAGCATATTCCCAATAGACAGTCAGTACTGGGCAAACTATCTAAAGCCTGCAGTAGTCTCTACCACACAGACAGACAATATTGGCATACTATCTGTTTAAAGCCTGCAGTAGTCTGTTTCTCACACAGACAGTCAATACTGGGCATACTACTTAACTCATTCCCACATAAGCAATGGCGGATTTGGAGCTGTTTTAGGCTTTTTTTTTCGCACATCGCGTCCCTACTCGTTACGTCTGACCTTCCCCACCCTCCTTGAATCCTGATAGATCTAAGGAACCCCCTCTACCCGAAAACCCCGCCCCATATCACTCCTGTTCGTTCCTACCGCGATTTCATGGCATAACATGATAATTCATTGTTGCAAATGTTCCCGCATTGATCGCCTGTGACCACCTGTTTAGCGGTTGGTCGGCTTCAAATGCGCCTTGTCTTCAGCTAGGCCTACTTGGCTCTCTGGCAATAGGGCCTACCCCAAAAACACATGGCCCCTGTTGTGTCATACACAGGAGCGGTAGGCAGAGGTCTGCTGCTTTCAAAGCTTATCTCGCTACCCGACCTCCTCTTCAACCCCTCCCCAGGTCTATGCAGCAAGTCAGCAAGTCGCTCACACTACCTTGTTACCCACGGAGGAAAGAGGTGCGAAGAGCGGCGGCACCCAGCCCAGAGAGCTAATCTCTGTGCTGGCGGAAGGTGTTGTGCAATGCAATGTAACCACTAGACCAGTGGCTCAGTCTTGATTGAACTCCTCCCAGCTCTGTGATTGGCCCTTTGATCACACCCAAGTTAGGGGTGCATCTCTACCCGTTATAGAAAACTGCACCTTTTTGTATCTGGCGATAACGGGCGATCTAGGTGGGAATGAGTTAAAATGTGTTGAAAAGGGGTGTAAAACTCAAGTCAAACAAACAATCAAGCCTCTTTCCCTGCTGAAGTTGAAACCTCATTGTCTGCTGAAGTTGGAGCCACTTTGTCCGTTGAAGATTAAGAGAAAGAAGTCAGTATAGATATGCCATGCTTAGAAAATGTGCATAAGGGTTATATCTTTTATGACATCATTAATTTTTGTAATTTTTATTTAATTTTCTTTTAATTGATTAATTTGTAATAACCAGTAACCATGATGGTATTTTGTGTTATGAATTAACATTTTATAAGAACCGTACAATATTTTACAGATAATGAACTTTCCATTGTTTCAATTTGAATGCTGCATCCTTGACAATAATTCCTCTATTATGTTCTCTATTTTGCAATTTCTTATGAATGTGTAACTGACATACAGTCAACGCAGCTTGTACTGATTTTCATTTGTAAATCCTTTTTTCTTGTTTCCATTGTCAACAAAGAAATTATATATAAATTATGTATAGACCGAACGTGGAAAGTTACTCTTAATGTAGTATGATTATTGCATTGCAACCAAACTATCAGCAGAATAGGCTAGTTTACTTGACATGAGCATGGAAGTACTTCCCTCATGACATTTGTTATTACAGTTTCCGGGAGTCTGCGCTGGGGCTGACTGAAAATCAGTTCGGCCTTGACCCTCACCTCTCTGACCTCCTGATCTTCGCAGTAGGCACAGATTTGCATGAGCATCACCTTACCAAGACAGGTGTTCTCATACAACAAGATCGGGTAAACGCATTCTTCGGCCCTCTTTTATCTTGGCAATTCAGATATTTTACAGTTGGATAAAGTGTGACTATTCCGCTCTGACAAAGCAGGGTAGAAGCACCCCCTGCGGACCGGGGGTATATAAGTAGGTTCGCCGCCCACCTGCGGGAGGAGTATGCCCTCCATTGGTGGCCCCC
>JAUEKS010048292.1:0-10141 GCA_031762815.1 Tylodina fungina
TCTCCCCCCCCCCCCCCCCCCCATTCCTGTCTGCTTTCCTCCTCTCTTCCCTCCTTCGATCTTAATGATTCATTCATTTCATATTTTTCTTCACCTCAGGCTGTGTCTGATTGACATGTATACATAAATTATAAATCTAGAAATTATCTTTTAATCGTCCATATTATCACAGACATATGTATGATATTAATTAAATCTGCACAGTCAAATCATGAGAAGTGTCAATTCATTGTTCAGTGTTCGTATTGGTACTTTGTGATGGCGTGGTCCGAGCAGAGTCCGTTCATACGTGTGGTTTCAGATTAACTGTATAAATATGTGGGCAAATATAGTTTGTGTCATGAAGGGAAAGTGTCATCATATATTTTTAATTATGCAAGTTTTTCCTTGATCCAGGGATGTGGGACTGTAGCTGAATGCTTGTCAATCATGTCAACCAAACTTAGTTGGTGCGGATGTTAAATTATACATTGAAATATACAAAAACTTTTAGCTTTTGTCTAAGAGTAATTTACAACACATATAGGAATAGGGGCTTACGAAGTAACAGTGGACACACACATACACACACTGCTTAGCTGCTTAGGCAATTCATTGCTCTGGTTATCCAATTGTTTCTTGCCCTTTGCACATACTAGGTAACATGCCTATATGCTTGCTACAGGCATCTTTTATTAAGTGTTTTTTATTCTTCATACTAGAATTAAAAGACATCACTGATCACATTAAAAAAAAAAAAAGAATATTTATTTTGGCCGATGAGAAAGGAAAATGCAGGTAATCTTTCCCGGTCCAACTGTTGACCCCTTAGTTTAAATAACAGAACATCTGTGCAAAGTCCCTTGCTTTCATCCTATGACATAATGTTCAAGTGATCATCATCCCCCCGCCTTACCTTCGTTTCCCTTATGTATGCTCCCATGTATTTGTTCTGTGCGAGCCCAGTTAGCTGTGAGCACTTAGGGTATTGGCTTGAGCTGATCACCGAAGTGAGCCACTCTCAAATATTTTTTTGTTGATATTGTATTATATACCAGTGTTGGTGAGTGTTCTGTAAGTTTATAAGATGATGTCCCAGCTGTCAGGGTGGATCTCTATATTCAGTGAAATCAGTGACTGAAGTTTTGCTGGTACCGTACTTTGCATTTCTTTGAATTTTTTTACTATCCCATTTATATGTCACTTTTGCCCGTTTCACAGGGCGGACAATTTCTATACCGGCACCGTACAGTAAATTTTTTCGGAAGATGCTTTTGTACATCAGAGGAGAGCTTGTAAACATTTGAGAAAATATATTTTGTCACTTCCTCTTTTAATCTTTCTGAACCGTGGGCACGCATGATTTTGTTTGCTAGTTATCAATTAATGCTGGAGCTTAGTGCTGTCCATAACTCACTGACTTGTCATTTCATACGCCAGGATTCTCTGAGGACACCTCTAACTTTGATAACATGTCAGCACTAGAACGTGCAGGCAGAGACAGGTGTTGTTTCATTTGTGAAGGCACCTTGTGTTGGTAAAACAGGTTGTTTGTTATAAACACATCCTTGCAATACAATTCTTCACGGTTGGGCGAACAGGAAAGAGCCCGGAGTGGCTAGTGGCAGAAGGCATGGATAGTAATCACCACACACTGCACTTAAAGGACCTAAAGTTTAGTCTTTCTCAGTTGCTGCCCTCCCAGCATCGGCGGTTTGGCAGGCATATCGGTACTTAGATTATTAGTCTTAGAGGATCTCGTTAAGTCCAGGGTGTTCGAGACAGTCCATTATTGAGTACTTGCCTGACTTTACCACTTTGACCTTTTCCTGTAGCCTATATTGTTTAATGAAGAGAACAAGCGACATTGGACACGATATGGCAGGTTTTGGGCATTTTTTGAAGCATTTCACAATAATGTGCTTACAGACCTTTATAATTCGTCAGTGGAGTATTTGACAAATATTCTGCCTTTGGTCCATCTGTCATGTTCTGCTGTCAAGGGTCACTGAATTTAATCCTATTTCTGTGAGCTCTGGAGAAAGCTGTGAAAAGTCTTGCGGCTGTGGAAAGTCTTGCATTTTGGCTTCTGCATGAATGAAGTTGTAGTTCCATTATATTTGTTCATTTCTTAACAGGCAAATATTTTCTATTTATTTTCATTGTTTGGTTAGAAAAGTTTTGTATTTGTGGGTATGACTATTTGAAATTAAAATTATAAATGTTTCTAGCTTTAACTTTGGAATTGTGTTAACGTTAGATCTGATGTCAATTTATTAATAAAATTATGTCATCATTATTCCGATTTCTATGGTTTATTTTTTTATGGGGAATTTGAGATTAAAAGGAAAATAGATCTATGAGGAAAAAACTTTTACAGACAAGAAGCCAGGAGTAAAAATAATGTTACAGAAGTTATTCTCAAAACGCACCAGAGAAATTGCATGCTTTATATTCTTTAAAATGATTTCGACAAAATGTAGCGTTAATCATAATTTTGTTTATTGTATTCGATCTTCATTCATTCCGTATCATTAGTTTATATTACATGACCACGTATAAACTGTAATGAACAATGTAGCTGTCATACTTTAAATTGCATTCTGCATAGGTTATTTTAGTTCACAGCAAGTGGATATAATAATATGTCAAAATGAAAGGAAACAAAATAATAATGGGTTATGCATGGTCAAGCAGCAACTAAAGTACAATTTTGTACAATAATTTTCCTTCATATTTTCATTAGTTTTATACACACAACTTTTCTTTTCATTCCACTGCAAAATATGATTGAGAATTGTACAGTAATGTACAAAGACACACCTTCACACACTTACCCTTTTGATTATGAGAACTTCTTAAGAGTAAAGATGCAATCTTACTTCTGAGGTCATTGTAATGATAATCAGGGGGGCATTAGCATCATTCAGCACGACAGAAACGTGGCGAGACCGTTCTGACCATTAAGTTCATCTCATCTATGTCTATCTGGATGACTGCAGTAAACTTCTGTGTGCACAAAATCACTTATTGGTTGATTCAGAGAAGATGCACAGGAACAGTATACACATAATAAACATCAGAAAGTAAAAATACATTCGCAATGCAAACAGACATCGTAGAAGACTCATCATGGAAACAAGCGAAAGAAGTTGCAAGGTTGTGTGAGGAGAGAAAAAAATTTGGGAGTCTTTCTGGTTCACTGTATTAAATATTACTATATCAGTCGGATTTTGAAAATATGTTGGAAAACAGAATTCCAACTCAAATCACAGCAATTCACTTTTTATGGCATTTTTCTTTTATCAATCTTACAGCTTCCAGTTTTACGAGAATGGGCCACACACGACAAAATAGCCTGTTTTGGAATTGTCTGTGCAAACACTTGACTAAATGCTTAAAAAGAAAACATGACTGATTCAGAAGATGGGAAGAATGGCATATATGTGACACTCCAGTAACAACTGTACATCTCTATCACAAGGACAGCATGCAACAACAGCACATCTGTGCCACGGACATATGTCACACCTTCCAGTGCCAGAATCTTTGAGACTGCGGACGGATATGTCATACTTAACAACAACCACAAGCACCTTCGGTAGGTGAAAGTCAGCCCATCTATGACAGTGACAACACTAATGGTGGTACTCGAGAAATAACCCTCTCAGAGCTAAGCACCCTACAACAGAATAGGTCATGGACTTATAATAGCAGTGCAATCAACGCAGAAATGCGGGGGGCTTTCAAATTCTAATTCACTAAAGGAACCATTGGCCTCATAGAACAAGGGCCCATTCAAGCAAATAAGGATGTTATCTCCCTATGAGTATTCTATATTTGACGTACAATAAGTTATAACAAAATAGAAGAATATTTTCTATTCTTTCCTACGCTGTTAGTTCAATTTGAAAATGCAATTAATGAAAAGGTTTCAATGCACCGGTTTCAATTCAACATGCAACGACTATTGATGAGAAAACTTCGGTTTTACTAAAATAATATACATGAATGACGAAAAGGAGCAAAGGAACATGACGTATCTTTATAACTATACACTGAATTTCTGTTTTAGTATGTAGAATTTGCAATTTTTAGGAGTTACAACTGTCCTTAGAAACAACATTCATTTCAATACATTCTTCGTCGATAAAATTATGTGAAATAACCATACTGGTAGACATTTACTCGTCAAACTTTCAACATCCTCATATGTAGGATGGGTTTAATAGGTCTTCACAGAGTATGTCATACAAAGACCGTAAGATAATAAAAGTTGAAAAAAGACAAAATCTTCACATGCAGTTACACAATTGCAGATACATCAGCGACAGCCAGTGAATAGTATTGCTAATTCTTATTGCAGCAGCTTGCTTGACATTTTCATCCATTTAAGCACAGAAAAATAAAGCAGTTCCTTTCAAGCCATTCGACTCGGAGGGCCCGGAGCTTATCCCAGTTTTAGTAGCACGAACCGGACAGTGACAGAATCTATACATTACTTTCTGAATAGGATACTGGTCTATCGCAGAATACTTCCAGTGAAGCAAGAGGGGGTAAATTTTCTTGCTTAAGAAAAAACCGGATATGCCGCCAGTGTGGTTCGAACCCGGTAACTCTCAGTCTGTAGTCAAATGCTCTACCGCTGGGCCACTGTGCCCCCATTAAGCACAGAACGACAGCATGTAGTCTATATATCTGTCAAGAATTAACAATCCTGTTCAAGATAACCAAATCCAAATTTGGTTTGAAGCAAGAGCGTACTATGAGTAAAAACTACTGGGTTTTGAGTAAAATGGTAAACAAATAATTTTCAACATTGAAAGTGTATATCACATATCTCATTGATTGTTACAAATGGCAAAACTGAATGAAATTAAAGTCTGTTTCTTACAGTCTTAGACAACGTAAACTGTTACCGATCAAGTAAACCCAATAGTACATTTCTCATCTAAAACTTTTTCCCAAAGTCTGAGTTACTTTCCTGAACTTATGAAAGGAGTTTAACTTTCTTTCTCTCAACCACAGCAAAAACAACCTGCCCATTAAGCCCTTACTGATGATTTTATGAAATCCAATTCCATCCATGACAGGTCAATATTTCAACTCATGAAAACAAACCCCATCCAAAATTATAATTATATTGTATCCAGATTACCAGCTTGTCACAGTACATGAACATCACACACGCCAGCCATCAGCTTCGCATTCTGCACCTTTTAATCAACCTCTTCGAGGTCCATGAGAACGTGTGCAAGCAATAACAAGAACAAGAAGAAATAGGTACCGGTATTTTCTTTTTTCAAAACAAAAAAAAAAAGCTTAAGAACTTCCCTAACTGTTGTGATAGTTTATTCATGCCTGCATTTTGCTTCTGTATGTGAAAAGGTTTGTAAATCACAATAAATTTCATTTACTCACCTAAATAAGATACAACTTCCTTCTTCATCCAACAAAGGAAGATACAAAAGATCCAGAATAAACATAAAACATGAAGTAACGAATCGCATGTTCTGTTTATGAAGTCGAAGCACCAGCTCCTTGTCCACTGTGCACAGCACAGACCATACACAATATAAGAAAGGCAGAGAATCTAAACTTGATGATTGTCCGTCCTCGCTAGCAACAATGTGCATCCTTGACACACAAGTCAAAACAACAAAGAACCAACAAAGGCAGAATTCGCAAGCAAAAATGGCACCAGATTTCAACATCAGCACTCAGCCACTTAATATATAAAATCTTTTTCACTGAACTTACTACTATGCATATATATATATTAAAAAAGAAAGAGAAAATAAAATTGTCCTCCTGTTTCACTGGATAGTTTGAAATTAAACAAATTCACCACAAAATCAAAACCCTACCCGTACATATCTGGCAGCAGCAAAGTCAGAGATTATGATGCAAGCATTGGAACCATTCACAATACTCAATATATGTATATTCTATGACCTATTTGACCCGTAAATCTACGGGCATGCACTAATAAGCATATCATGGAAGATTTAAAGGAGGCTACATCCACATATGCACATAAGCATTCATACACACACACACACAGACATAACGTGAGCTCTAGACTCTCATACAATTTTTCACAAAAGAAAACAATAAAAAGTAAAATATGGTACACTGTGGGTACATATACAAACAAACCATTTGCGTATCTACCCTTCAAGCAGGGTAGGTAATAGTAACATTATGCTTCATCGTAGACTTCTGTTCAGAAATCTTCCTTCTGGCATCCGTCTATACTCAATATTCCAACACAACGAAGTGAGATGAGAAGCCATTCCAGGCTTATTGCATCATGGCCATAGTTCAATTCTCCCACTCAGGAGAGCAACATGGCTTGCATGGATACATGCAAAGAAATAAAACTGCTTTAAGGTTTTGTAATCCCTCTGTAATGCAAACACATACATGCCAGTAATTTACTTATGGACAATGGTAGCAAAATATAAAAGCCTCTGTATAGCCAGTTATCAAATGATGAGAGTAGCTCAATGTTTAATACATGAACATAAATCACATCACATTGCTACATCTCCGAGCATCAAACAGGTCAAAGTTGCTCACAATACAGAAGACAAGTTAACAAGCAGTATCTTTAAACTCCATTACATAATCATCAAGAATACACATCTGCATGCTGTCAGTAATTCATTTTGAAAAAGACAACGTTTTGTATATAAAATCCTAAAGAAATCTGTTTTAACATATGCACACGCTATTTATTGTACATGTTTACAACAGGGTTCCCAGCCCCATGATTAAAAAAAATAATTCCAGACCTTTTCCAAGCCCAGATCTGGACAAGGTAACAACCCTTAGGTGCAAATGACAGTCAGAAATGCAGAGAATCCATTACCTTTTAGGGAGTATTGATGGAGAGAGAATTTCTTTCTTCTCATATAATTTTTCATGTGGGAAGTCAAAGCTCTTTTCCCCATTTCTTGCAGATTTTTTGCATAGTCTACTTCACTTTCCTTCTTATTGTTCTGAATCCAAGGTAAATAGAAAGGGAAGAATTTCAGCCTCAATTTAATGATTTCAGATCTGGATGTCTAAGTCGACCTAGATCTAGATACAATAATTCGTGAAAAGGACAGTAAGGAAAACATTAGATAAAGTTTTGAAAAGCTGGAGATCCAGCAGAAAGATTTAAACAATTTTTTAAAATAAAAAATATATGTAAAATAAACCACACGTAACGCGATGACACTATTATATGTACCTATAGATATAATTCTAAATCTGGATTGATAACTACTGGAAATCTAAATCTAGGCTATTACTCGATTCTAGATGTAGATGTAAGAAATTTAAAGATGTTAAACTGAAATAATGACTCATGTAATCTATCGAACAGAAACGTAAAACACATGCCAACAAGAAGTGGAAGGAACATAACAAATTAATGTAAAAGGTCATGTGATCAGTGCAGTGAAGAGAGAGAGAGAGACAGTGAAGTCAAAGTGGAAGAAAACAACAACTGACAGTGAAAAATAAAGTCAGGTCCTAACATATATGAATAGGTTAGGCTAGGAGGTCCTAACATATATGAATAGGTTAGGCTAGAGGTCCTAACATATATGAATAGGCTATGCTAGGAGGTCCTAACATATATGAATAGGTTAGGCTAGAGGTCCTAACATATATGAAATAGGCTATGCTAAGAGGTCCTAACATATATGAATAGGCTAGACTAGGAGGTCCTAACATATATGAATAGGTTAGGCTAGGCCTAGTGATACAGGTAAAGCACGATAAACTAAATTAAGCTACATGCTGTGCAGCTTGTGCCTGATTCCAAAAGAAGAATTAGCATCTTAACATATGCAAATCTTTCTGAACTGTTTGTCTTGACTATTTTAAAACCCAAAAACAGTGATGACACTGTTAATTTTGTTTGGGTTTGGATTTTAAAAAAATTTTAATCCCTGATCTTTCCCAATCTGTTGGGTCCCTTGTTTTAGACAGAAGAAGGAGAGGCGAGAGCTAGAGAGGCATTTAATATAAGTTACAGCTGAGGACTTAACGATAAAACACCTGGACAAGTGCCAGAGATTAAACAGAGTGAGAATTGGTTAAGTTGTCACAATTTAAAACAAAAAATAAAGAAAAAATAGGCAATTCCATTTTTCATTAACTCTATTTTGACATTTTATAATACAAAATCTCTTACTCATTCATTTGAGGACAAGTTGCAGCTTCTAAATGTGGTTTGAGATAGTATGTTCGACATATTAGCTACATCGTACTGCATAATTATAGACAAACTTAGTTTCCAACTCTTTCATCTTTCTTTCAGTGAGAAGTGAAAGGTCAAGGGATGTGAAGCGGGAGACACGCCAAAGGATTTTTCTCATGACTTGTACGTCTTTATCCCATTGGACCTGAAGAAATTTGTTTAGTATTCCCTAATCCAAAGTCAGGTTGACAGGACACTAACAGCCAGCTTTTATTGGATAAACCACAACAGGTCTACGATACAGATCAGCTTTCAATGTTAGAATATATCTAATTCAGCTAGGATTCCGTTCCACTGTTATCGGGATTCTGGGGGTGGAGTTGCACAGTGGAGGTGACAGTGATTGTATGAGAGGTAGCAGTGGAAGTGGCAACAGTGGTGGTGGTGGTGGTGGTGGCGTTGGTGTTGGGAGCTGTCCGACTGCTGAACTGGGCTGTGCTGGTTGTCAATTCCTCAGCCGCAGTGTCCACTGCTGGCAGTGAGCACTCTCCAGGGGAAGTCACCAAGTCATCAGTCGCAGCACTGCCACTGGCTGTGCCACCACCACCACCACTGCTGCTGCTGCTGCTGCTGGGGTTGGTATTGTTGTTAAACTCGTGGTTTTCCATCTCAGTGAGCAGGGCTGTGGCTTCTTGCAGAGTGTACTAGAGAATAGAACGCAGGAACATTTAAGTGCCGGTAGATGTTAGGCGGCAACTTCTCAGATACTTCAATATGTTAAACAGATACAGAAATGTGAATATGTAACTACAATAATGGTTACATATATATATGAAGATATATAAATACAAATAGTCAATGTATACTGAAACTAAGATGATGATGATGATGATGATGATGATGATGATGATGATGATGATGATGAGGACGATGATGATGATGATGATGATGATGATGATGATGATGATGATGATGATGATGATGATGATGATGATTTCATTTCATGAAGTTTTGAATGTAATATTTAGTGAAATTTATCACAAAAATAAATAAAGTGAGAATGCCATCTCGAAGAAATAATGGAAATAAACTCATGAACGTAAAAATAGTACCTACCGTTCCTCGAATTAAAGCAATGGCTACAAACTGTTTACATAAAAAACGTACAAAAATATAATCACAACTTGCGCGGTAAAGACAGTTCCTGTTTCATTCTGATAATAACGCAGTATGTAAAAAAGTCAATGCACCATCCGCTAACAAAGGCAAAGAAAGAGTTCTCAAAAAACATAAAACCCCAGCCCGGGAGCACGGAACAAAGGGTGATGTAACCACTAACCCATAAGGTAAGGTTATTGTATGGTCTCCCCTGTCCGTCTTCTTCTTGGGTCTTCTCGATGATTTTAATGAAACAGCCGAAATCGAATATCACATGTTTATAGCACAGACGTAGAGTTTATTAGATATCGATCGTGCTGCGGTAAGCAGAAAGATGATAGCAGGCGGTGTCCAAGCTATGGACGTTGATGTTCAGAATATTCTCCCACCAGGGGGTGAGCCAGGGTGACGCGCCCGATACACAATTGTACTATAGAAGGAGAAAGAGAACGTCCAACGATTTTCTTTATCTTAGGTTCGAAAATATTTGTGCGAGTTCTTTTATATCGCTGAAATGGCGACCGACAATTTGTAGAAGTGATTCGCTGTTGGAGATGGATGCTATGTTCGTACTTTCTACCTTTGCCTCTCTGTACTTTTGAGTTTTGATCAATAATAAGACATCTGTAGCTTGTTGAAGACATTTACGAAAACGACTTGTTGTTGTTAATGAAGGGAAGTGGGCATTGTTTATAGCTGGTGGATGAACTGCTAGGACTGATGTCAGAAGGAGAGATGGAGAGAGAGAGAGAGAGAGAGAGAGAGAGAGAGAGAGAGAGAGAGAGAGAGAGAGAGAGAGAGAGAGAG
>JAUEKS010048403.1:0-10136 GCA_031762815.1 Tylodina fungina
TTCGAACCCGGGTCGTCCGCATCTGAAACCAAATGGTTAACCACTCGACCACAGGGCGGCCCATATTTAAAGGATTCTTCATCAGTGCCCCCAAAGCATCAAAGCTCCAGCCTATAAGGCTTTGGTAAGACCCATACTAGAATATGCCGGCACTGCATGGGACACACATCTAAATAGGCATAGTGCACAAACCAAAAGAGTACAAACAAGGGCAGCGCACTTTGTTACTAACTGTCGATCCAGAGAGCCGGGCTATGTGACTAAGACCACGAACAACATCAAATGGGACACAAGGAGAAAACACGCGCGGCTCACTCAAATGTACAAAATTATACAAAGAGACTTGCCAACCATCAAAGTACCTTCACACACTCACACTCACCACAATCAACTAGATACTTGACACGAAAATATCATAAATATAAATACCTCAATTCCCAAATGCGAACAAACACCTACAAAAATAGCTTCTTCCCTCGAACTTCAAAGAATGGGACCATCTCCCAAATAAGACAATTGATAGCAACTTGAGTACACAATTTCTACTTCATCTAAAACGTTATGCTTTTAATATTCATTGTGGACTGTGAGGATGCGGAAATGGACAGAAAAACAGTCAGCAAAACTGACTTTTGGAAAAGAAAAAAGTATTATCGGAGCAACTGGTTTGAAATACCTGGGACACATCATAAGCCAAGATGGCACAAAAGCTCACCCAGAAAATATAAACATCATTAATCAGAAGACAGTAGATGACAAGAAAAAGCAACAAAGATTTTTAGAAATGGTCACCTACATTGGAAAATATACATGTATTCCAAACTTGGCAGAAATGACACAGCCACTAAGAACACTGCTAAAAAAAGATGTGTTATGGCACTGGGACAGGAGACACTGAGAAAGACAAAAGAAAGCATCACAAAAAGTCCTACTCAGGCACTTTAATCCAATAAAGAAACTATCACAGCTGATGCTAGCCAGTTTAGAATTGGTGCTGCATTAGTTCAAGATGGACAGCCAGTGTGCTATGCTTCAAGAAGTCTTATACAATCAGAATGTAGCTATGCTCAAATAGAAAAAGAAACACTAGAAGTTGTGTATGGGTGTCAAAAGTTCCACCAATTCATATATGGACGACCTGTAATGATAGAAAATGATCATAGACCTCTTCAGTTTATGCTCAATTAAACACTGGATAAATGTCCACCCCGAATTCAAAGACTTTTTTATGAGATTACAGAAATACGATTTGTCATATTAATACATCCCAAGAAACAAATTGACACTGGCGGACACTGTCGAGAGATCCAGGACAACAAACAGTGGACAAAGAGACTTTTGATGAAAATAAATTGGAAACAGTGGTCCACAGCATTATAAGAGAGGCAAGAATGTGGACAGATGTAGACAACAAGCTGAAAAAGGAAAAAAAGAAGATAAAAGCCTGTAAAGCCTGATTATGATAACCAAATCTGGATGGCCAGAGGACAAACGCAAATTGCCGAATGAATTAAGAGTATACTGGAATGTAAGGGATTCAATTACACATGAAGAAGGTATAATTTTAAAGGGACAGCAAATACTAATTCCACAGAAACAATACTAATTCCAAAGAAACAGAGGCCGGAATCTTGTCAAAACACCATGAAGGACACCTAGGTATCCGAATGTGCAACAGGAAAGCAAGAGAATACATCTATTGGCCAAGAATGTCTCAGGACATTGAAAATTATATTTCACAATGTGACATTTGTCTTAGGCACAGAAATAAACAAGGAGTTGAGACAATATTAAACAATGAAATTCCAGAATACCCTTGGCAGAAAGTTGCCTATGATATATTCACAATGGATGGCAAAAACTATGTCCTAGTAGTGGCCTACCTTTCTAAGTTTGTGATATTTGCTTTGCTCAGGGATCTCACATCTTCAACATTTGTCACACATCTAAAATCCATTTTTAGCAGATATGGCATTCCAAAAATCCTCATAACAGATAATGCCTCATACTACGTGAGTGCTGAATTTAAAAGATTTTTGTCAGCTTGGGAAATAAACCACATTACAAGCTACCCAAGATATCCAAAAAGTAATGGCCTAGCTGAACTGTCAAGAGCCTGCTGAAAAAATCAAAAGACCCATACTTAACAATGGTCAATTTCAGATCAACACCACAGAAAAATCCACCATCACCATCAGAAATTCTCATGAGAAGAAAGCTAAGAACTACTATTTCTACTAAAAAAGGAAACTTAATAACACCAGCAACCAAAGCTGCTAAGAGAACTATGCAACTGAGTCACAACATTCAACAACGTTACTACGGAGGGAAGACAGATTTGAAACCATTTGCCCCCGGAGATTCTGTTTTTATTAGAAATGATAAGGACACACAATGGCATCCAGCTATAGTTCAAAAGAAAGCAGAGGAACCAAGGTCCTACATCACCAAATTCAAGAGAACCCTTTTTCGTAGAAATTGTTGTGGCATACTAAAACCACGAGGTGATTACTGGCACTCGCCAACAACATCTCAAACAGCAATCGAGACCACTACCAGTGACAACCAGGTTCGCACAGCAACAGTACAGAAATCACCAATCAATGCTTCTACAGCCAGCACTCCATCAGGCAACTCATCCCACTGTGAAGCTTCATCTGCTTCACTGGAACAAACTCATACAATAACACTACTAGAAGTGGCCGTACCATTAGGAAACCAAGCAAATACACTTTGTAGGCATGGCTATTTAAATTTAAATTGAATTTGTGGGTATGACCACAATATTTGCATAAACACACCTAGTTGCACACTGTTACACTAAATTTAAGCTACTACAGCATTGAATAGGTTTTATTTTCTCATGTGTTACGTAAAAATAGTCATTCATCACTGGACACACCATTTCTGGGAACCAAAATCAAGACATGGGAGATGAATAAGAAGGAATGTTAAGGCATTAATCACGAATGGATGTGATTGATTGAGCAGCAATGACTAGATATATAGTATGTTGTATTGAATAATTGATTAATAATCTGACTGACATTTGATATTTAACATTGTGTTGTCATAATCAGATACACTAATTACATTACTACTAGATTAACTAGATGGGTTTAGTTTTTAACTTTGAATTGGTACCCATAATATGTTTCTTAAGAGGAGCCAGACTGACCGTTATAAACTACGATCATGTAAAATGAATCGTCAATAAACAGTCACATTCTTAACAAGTTGTATCTATAGTCATTCCTTGATGAAATAAGAATGCAACAGTTGTGGCCAGATTGGCCTTTTTACTATCTGGTTTTGGCAGTTTTCTGACCCTACGATACACAACAGTAGACTTGTGAGGCCACTTTTAAATGACAAAGTGCTACCTCATATAGGTGCATGGAAACTGCTACATTCACTACTTTCGTGACGTACCCATACATCACAGCACCATAATCTAACCATTCACGTATGTGTACGTCATATAGCTATCGAAAGGGTTAACAGCTGTTACCTCTGAGGTGCACATATCTCTATACAAGATCTCTTTCTCATTTGCTTTAGAGTCAAGGTTGTCCCGATACTGCAGAATGCTCTACAATCTGACATCCACTGGACTGTTATAGACTGTGGATGCACTGGCTTTGCCTTCCCAAATCTTGGACTTTAAAAAGTCTACAGGTTGTGCAGCATCTTCATTGTCAGTGAGACATGTCATGTCACAGATAGTAATATAACATGTTCCCTGACCTAATATATGACACAAGTATATGCAAATCATATTGTTGTCACTAAATAAATCCTTACAACACATCTTTACTGGAGGGACGAGTGGCTAAGTAGTAGACATTCCGCATAAAGATCCAAAGTTCCAGGTTCAATTCCTGGTCAGTGCGGACAGGTAGTTTTATAAGTTAAAAAAAAAACAACAACCTGGCTCCAAAAGGGTAGTGAGCAGTCTGACCACCAAAATCCATATCAGAAACTCTATAAACTAAAAGGACCTGTGCGTATGTTACGCACATTTCAAAAAAAACTTGTAGTAAAAATTGGACTGTCTTTATGTTGTGAGTAATGTGTGATACACCTACCAGGCAGTTCCTACTTCCTTAACTTTATGAGATCCCATATTGTAAAGTGCTAAGAGCCTGTATTAACTGGGATGCCCTATTTTGTTTTTATATCTGAAAAAGTATGAGCAAGAGTATGACATATCACCGTACTGGACTGATACTGCAGAATACCATCTGAGTCACCCGGCTGTCAACATGAAAATGCTGTTGACAGAGTGCTGTTCTTCCCCTTCACAATTTGCAAATGTGAGGACTGGACCTCTTAGGGTTCCAGAGTGTCATCAGTAACTGCATTCTCTTTTCTGAAACACAGCAGAGAAAAGGAGGGTAATAAGTATAAATATTTCATTCATATATTTACATTCTAACCATTTGCTTAACAATATGTAGCAACAATTCTTAAATTTACATGAATTACAATAGTCATTTACACTTTACTTGTTTCATCTTAAGAGGGGTCAAAATTTTACATTCTGTATTCTTTTTATTTCTTTATAATAACCAAATTCTGCCATTGTTTTTGTGGTTTGATTGATTAAATAGGTATGATGTGCACCTGAAAAGTACATTTCAGTTTTATAATAGTTAAAAACAATTTTTATGAAATTTTCATACTGCTAATGTGATGGACTTAGAAATTTACAAAATTGCTATGCTATATCTTCACTGGTATATTATTCATTGAAATAGATCAATTTTATTCCAATTGCAAGGACATTTTCAATTACACATAATCTTTTTGCAATACTTTTAACCCATAAATCATTTAAACATGATGTACAGATTATCATGATGAATATGTGTGTCAAGGAAGTACATTTGGTTGTACAGTAGTTTTAGCTACTTCAGACGGTATGTATATTTCCAAGACAGTGCACTTTACCATAGCAAGCTATGAATTTAATAAATGCTCAATTTAAAAGCAATTTTACATTCTTATCTTGCAAACTCTACGTCATCCCATTTATAAATTATTGTTCTAGGTTTCTTGGTTTGAAAATAAGCTATTTTCAGTAGCAGCATTACATCTAAATTTAGGTCAAGATTAAGGCTCATATTCAACTTCACCATCACACTCACTCATGTCAGATATATTATCCAAAACATTCTGCAGTCATTGCTGATGACCATCACAGGTTAATGTACATTTAGCATTTTCATTATTAGAATGTGAGAAACATTCAACTCAATGCTGCACTGTGGAATATAGCATCCTTTAAACACCAAAATTCAATAAAGCAATTTCAAATGGTAAGAGAGACTACTGTGTTAATCTTTGTCTGTTAAAAAAATAATTAACTTTTACGGAGTTTGAGGGGGCAGTATCAGTGTAAAAAGTTATTAAAGTATTCATTTAAAAAGTGATCGGAATGTAACGTGAAATTAAAAGAAAATAAGTTCTACCTAAATGGCTATTACAACTTTTCAATAGGCATATTATTTTTTAAAACATTTACCTGCAAGATAATTATATATTTTGTGATTTCAAAGAAAGAAAGGTTTGGAATTTAAAAAATTAAAGCACACTTCATTCCACCTACACAACTGAAATTACAAAACACATTACTCAAGATTTTTCTGCTCACTTGGTGTCAGTTGAGTTGGTCTTCAAATTATCATTAATGCCAAGCAAAGCATCAATTTCTGACTTGCTTCTGGACACCCCTGTGGTCCCAATCATCTTGTCACTGCAAGCATTCAGTTCACTGCAAATATACACCATGGAAGAACTGAAGTAGGGAATAATGACATATTCCTTCACCATATCGATGTTTTGTTGAAACTAAAGTAAGAATAAGAGACAGTGCAATAATTGCGTCTTCCCTAATTAGTTTGCACTTTGCACACTTGCATCTGTGGATCAGGTAGTGCAGCTAAGGCAGACCCTTTTTCTGCTGCCTGTACAAATTTCCATCCAGAAAAAAATAATGTCAAACTGACTTCTATCTGTTACAACACATTCTCATTTTTTTTCCCGCCCAGACTTCAGGGGTTTTAGTCCATATTCTAGAAGCATAGTTCCCTTATAAGATAAGCATTCAATGAATCCTCCTTACATTTATATTGGAATGGGTACACACTTTTCACAAAGAACAGGCAATTACTGTTCATCTAATAATGTTCATCTAACCATCAGGAAGTGGATGCTTCACTTCACTAAGGCCAACAAAGAGCCAGCAGGATGGTGTGAAGTTGTGAGGATAACATCCTCCATGATGCTCTAATGACCACACAGGTTACAGAATAAAGAGAAATAATATAAATGTGATAATATGATCCTATATACTATACACTACCATACTTTAGTCATATTTTTGCTGCAACACTTTCCTTCGCCACAAGGACAATTGACTGTGAGGAAGAATTTGCTCTGAGGACAAATCAAGACAACTATCCTGAGAGAATGAGTTCTCAGGAAACTTTACCTAAGTCTGTTAGTGAGCAGCAGCACTTGGTTCTTGTATAGTTCCAGCTCTTCTTGCAGCAATTCAGTCTCAGCCTCCTTGTCTGAGAGCTCTCGGCGCAGCAGGTAGTTCATTTCTTCCAAGTACTCACATTGGGCCTTTGGGATGTAATTGTAAGATTAATTGAAACAACTCAGTGTGAGTGTGATTTCTTTACCAAGGAACATATAGATATACCAAGGAACAGATTGACATCAGAGAGATTTCTTATCATGGAACAGATTGACAAGTGAGATTTCTTATCATGGAACAGATTGACAAGTGAGATTTCTTATACTGGAACAGATTAATGTGAAAGATATTTCTTACCCTAGATTCCTCCAGACTGTCGTGAGGACCTGGGGGCTCATCAAAGCAGAAAAAACTCCGAACTGGCGCACTGAAAGATAACACATATTTTAGAGAGGCAACCCTATTTGCAAATAATCACGCATACACACAGTCTTCACAAAGTGATAACTGTAGTTAGGTCACGGCTGTTTAGCGCCGTGATTTTAGTTCGCCAGGCCCACCAAACCACCGCTGTAATTTGATACGGTCATGGGGCAAGCTACCTGCACCAAGTGGGGATGTGGTGGTGGTGGTGGTGGGGGTGGGGGGGGATGCCCTCGTGTGACTTGCTTGTTGATTTTGGTTATTTGTGAAGGTAATAAAATGGTCATAGGACCCACAAGTTATTCTTTTCGTTCAGTTTTAATAGGTAATCACAATAGCTGGTAAAAGTAGGAATAGTCACAAGAAAAAAATCATCTTCTATGTAAAATAGCAGCAAAGTTCTCGTCTCGTAATTATTTTCCATTTCAGTGAACATTTTGACCCATTACATCACTTTGGAAAACAAAGATATTAACAAATCACAATGAAATGGAACATAATTTGCACACAGTACCAGTAAATAAATGAATTAAAAAACTCACCATGCTCAATCCTTGCAACAAGTTTTGAACACTAGTTATAACCTTTTGAATGTGAATGCTCTAAGTGGTGCATGTAATATGTACAGGCAAAGTAGCGCAGAGAAAACTTGGAATGTTTGCACATAAATCTTGAATTCCTCCATGTATTTGAGAGTTGGCAAAAATCATAATCTACAAAGGCATGACTTATTCAATGCTACCAATAGCACATTTTAAACTAGATATAACAGAATTATTGCAAAAGAAAATGAGAAAGAAACTTATGAAGGCATGGCTTGTATCTTGAACTAACCAGTGAAATTAGGAACAACAGCCGAAAATAGGATGATTATGTTTGAGCCTGGGTCTAAAGTGGGTTGGGCATTTTCTCCGATGCACAGCATAATTAGAATCTATTTGATGTATTCGATGCGTGCTATTGAAATCTATTGCCCATAGACCCGGGAAGCCTTTCTATCTGAATTCGCGGACTATTTTAGTATATTCACTATATCTATATATCCGTTGTAGTTAACGCTGGAAAAATGTTTAAATCTAAACTGGGTTGGGCATCTTCCCCGATGAGAGTCAGAATGATTGTAACAGATTAATGATATTCTATTCGAAATCTATCCCCAATAGATCCGGAAAATTCTTCAATTTGAAATCGAGGGCCTCGCAGTTTATTTCACTATTATGTCCTAAGTAATTTACTGAAACTCAATTTATGCTTTCGCCAGCATATAAACTATGATTCTAACCGACTAATTAGATTCTTTTTTATGCATTCTATGATAATCATCGTCAACAGACCCAGGAAATATTTCGATTTGAATTCGCGGCCTCTTTTGTTCTAGGTCGTTTGTTTTATTGAAATATATCTGGAGTGCCTTCAAAGCATCTTCAAACACTTGAAATGATGAAAACTTTGCAACATAATCAACCAGCATTTGAGGAAATGATCTTGGACTTGCAAAGTGTTCATCAAGCCATGCTATGGGCACGCCGATGAGACAAAATCTTATTCGGATGGGCATCCTGATTGTCACTTTGTTTGCAGAAATAAAAGCATTTCTGAAAGTCTTTTCACGATTGGGCGATATCTTGTTTTGTTAACCATCGTCCACCGCATGTTCTAAATGGTTCGTTTAGTTGCTGTGTATGCAAGTCAGAAGTGTGATGCTCCATAACAAAATGCTTCTTACACAAGATCTAGAAACCTATTAACACAGAATCGGTAGACCGTCTCAAAAATTATTGCACACCTCCTAGTTTTTAATATACTGCCATTACAAAAAGTAGTGTATAGATGTAACGAAAGCTGTCGCGAGAGTGATATTCATACAAGTAGATTTACGATTTTGTCTTAGTTAGAAAACACTAAAAGTAAAATTTTGTATTGAAAATTGGGTATGATATTGATCATTGAAGTTAGTTCAAAGAAAAAAATATTAATTGAAATTTTATGGCAAACACATCTCAGAAAATATGTTGAAGCACACAATCAAAAAAAAAGAGTAGAATATAGAAAACACCATTCAACAGGCAAAAAGTAAACGGCCCTGGTGGTACCAAAATGAGATACTAACATTTATGCAGGAATGCGGAAAGTAGCATTAAATATATGTAATCTCTGTAGAAATCAGGTCACGCGCATCCCTTTGGAATTCCCTCGGATCAGGTTACTGAGGTAGGGAAGACCCCCCAAATACAGGTGATTTATAGCCCTGGATAGGTCGCCCACGCTGCCAACTAAAATCACGGTTATTGACCAGTTCTAGCGGCCATGAGGTATGAATTATAACTATAAAAGATATCTTGGAGACGTATGTTATTAATACAAATATGTTGGCTACACTCAACTATATTTGGCTGATTCCCCAAATATGTGACAAGTTATAAGAAAGATTCAAGAGTAGATAACAGAGTAATTAAAATTGAGTTCTTGGCCTATAAAGGGATTATTTTCTTGATGTGCTTCGAGACTGCCAAGCATAATCAGAAAAATTCCTGATACACTGTAACAGCTAAACCAGCCTGAGAGGGCAGCAGGTAGAGGCACCTGTTGCATATATCCCTGTGGCCTGTGACATTGTCCAGGAAGGCCTGCAGTCCCAGCTGTCTCTCCTCCAAGAAATCAGATTCAAAGTTACTCCGAAACCACCTCTTTGGGGGTAGAGACAATCGCAAATTGGGGAACAAAACCCTCAGCTGAAATGAAGAAACAAGATAAAGCATCAATATGATAAAGCCCTCAACTGAATGAAGTTATCAAATAAAATATATGGTCACCTGCGGAGAAAGTCAACAAATAGCATATGGTCATTTGAAGAATTAAGCTTAGCATAAAGCCTAAAGCAAGACAAAACCATTTAAAAAGATCTATTTCTTTACAAAATTAAGCCTACTGCAAGAATACAAGAAGAGTCATCAAAGAAGATGTTAATCCACAAGCTGTCAAAGAAATGCTTTCTTCAAATTTCAAACAATGTAAATTCTTCAGCTTGGCACAGACATTAGAGAGATAAGCCATTAAAACCAAGCAATCAAAATACATGAAGTATGAAACTTCAAACAAGATAAGGCAATCAACAAGATGAACCACAACATATTGCAACCATCCAACAAGATGATGATGATAATAATAATAATAATAATAATAATAATAATAATAATAATAATAATAATAATAATAATAATAATAA
>JAUEKS010048625.1:0-10134 GCA_031762815.1 Tylodina fungina
ATGGGGTGAGTTGGAGGCTCCTAATGAATTGTGTTGCCCTGTGGTATACTACAATGCTACATTAAACATGAAGTAAGCCACGTGGGCGGAGAGGCCTCAATACTGCTGAGAGAAACCCAACATGTTAAGAAAAGCACCTCTAACCAAGCACCAGGCATTGATAGCATCACAGCAGAAGAAATCAAGCTATGAGGCCATATCGATGAACTCTGGCTCTGGAGAATATTTAACCTGGAGATGAAAAGAACACTGGATGACTGGCAATGAGCTATCATTATACCAAATTGGAAAAGAATGGTAACAATTGAGATTATGGAACTTACAGAGGAATATCCCATTACAGTCATGTGGACAAAATGTTTGCCAAGATACTGGAAATGAGAATGAGACCAATTGTGGAGACTCAACTTAGTGAAGCTCAGTTTGGCTTCAGAAATGGCAGGGGCTGTTCTGATGCTATCTTTGCATTAAGGCAGTAGTGTGAGACTACCGCTGCATATGACAAAGACTTCGACGTGGTCTTCATAGACCAGGATAAGGCGTTCGACAGGGTGAACAGATGTCAACTTTGGGGAGTTCTAGAGGAATAGGGCCTATGGTGTAACTGGACAATTGCTGAAGAACATCATAGCATTTTATGAAAACAGCATTATGCACCGCAAGAACAACAAAGGAACTATCAGACTGGTTCCCTATCAGGTCTGGGGTGAAACAAGGGTGTGTTCTCTCTCCGCTTCTCTTTATCACTTATATGGATAAGATCACGAAAGCTGCAAATGACAACTCCACTGAACTGAACGAGCTCTTGTTTGCTAATGACCAGAGCATATTAAATACAGATGAAGAGGAATTACAACAATACATCACAAGACTAATACTAAATGAGGAAAGTACGCACCTAAAGATGAAAATCTCCATTACAAAAACAGATGTTATGAAGGTCAGCAGGAACTCAGGGAAAATCAACATCTTTATTGATGGTAGACCACTTCAACAAGTAGAGGAATTCAAATATTTGGGAAGCATTTTTACACAAGATGGGTGTCTGGACAAAGAGATAGAAACAAGAACCAAGAAAGCATATTCAGTGACATACTAACTAACATCCCTTCTCAGTCACAATAACATCCCAATCAAAGTGAAAGCCCACCTTATCAATCGCAACTTTATACCAACCCTAATATATCAGTAAAAAGCATGGCCACTAAATAAAGCACAAGAAAGAAAAAGCAATGTATGTGAAATGAGGTGCCTCAGCAAACCTATCAATGTCACCAGAGGAGACAACATATATAACAAGACCATACACCTACAAACTGAATTACATCAGTTAGGAATTTCATTGAGAGTCAAAGAATCAAATGGATTGGACATCTATCCAGAACATCCCAAAAGCAACCAGCAGCAAGAGCTTATCACACCAATGAATCTGGCTTCAAATCAAGAGGAAGACCAAGAAAGACCTGACTGGATAGGGTTAAAATGGTCCTAGAACAACATGACATATCAATCACCAATGTCACACATTTAGCACAGGACCAAAACCTGCACCTCACCTCGACATCCTAAGGATATATGAGGAAGGAAAAAGTAGAAAACTAAGTGAAAGAAACTAAGATTCACAGAAATAAAAGAAAATGAACATGAATAGCCTTCCATAAACAAAGGTTGGACCAAATCGAATAAGGCATAAAATATGACACTGGGAATATAGGGCCTATATGAAGAGCAAAGCTCATCACCATTATCAGCAGTATTCCAGATATTGAATTTGATTGACAGCGGTTAGACAAATAAGCTATATATCCCTTTAGATTGCATCTTCAAACTCAAATTCCCTTAGCTTCCTATCTTTCTCTACGATTTTATTTCAATACTAATTTAGGTCTACAGCTTGGAGTCAGCATCTAACGTTCTCACATTTTTCTCACATTGCATTAACCAGCTGTCCCTAGCTTTCCTAAACACATGCCCCAACCATCAACAATGTAGTTTAATGGTGTATGCCACCCACCTACCCAGCCCCAAAACATCTTCTTAACTCCTCATATATACTGTGCCGAGACAATTTATCACAGTCAATAAGTATTCTCTGATTTATCTAATATACAGTAAGATAGAAGAAAAGTAGTCCTTTCAAACCATTCTCAGCTCATATGGCTTCAGCATCATCCCAGTTTCAGTAGCACGAAGTAGACAGTGACAGATAGTCATTTTATACATCACTTTCTGAATAGGATGCTATACAAAAAATTTTCTCGGCATAAACTGTACCCATTTTCATGTTGTTTGAGTGAAGCAACAAAATTATTCTTGCTTAAGGACAAAACTCATGTGCTACCAGTGAGGTTTGAATGTTCTATTGCAACTCCTGTAGCAAACAATGAAAAGGGGTTCAGCTATTAAACGTACCCAAGTAGACTTAACTTAAGAAATTAAAAGTTACAAGCATATTTTTGTTCATAAGAAAAGCGAATACTGTACACTGTACAATGCAAACCCAAGCATGATTTTTAATAGAGATAAGACACATGGACAACAGAAAGCACAACATAATTACATTTAATCTTAAATTTAAGTCAGACCGGCTGGTCAACATGAGAATTAAAAGTAGCCTATGCCTGATGGCACTTGATATTCTACCCAGAGAATTATTGTATTGGCTAGAGTCCAACCAAACTAACCAACATCTCTCATTGCAGTCAGAGACTGCGGTAAACACAGTCTGTAGGTATGTGTATTACTTGTTGGGGAAAGATGCAAGGGTTGAGGATAGTACAGATTTAGTCCCTGTTTATTGTACAACACTTCATTTGCCGCATTTAGAGTAACACCAGGGTGGAGGTCTCCTCGTGATTGTCATAGTCCTTTGCAAGAAAAGACAGTTTCTGACTAGTACCTTCTGATGCTGCAGTCTCATTACCCAATCAACTACATCATTGTCAAAACTAGATCTAGTCATGCGTCTATCGACTGCAAGGTGTAGACAGACATGATGATGTACAAGATGTTCATGGCAGGCGTAATCTAATGCTTGAGAATTTCTCTCCACAGTGAGTTGTAATGACCAATAATCAGGGTCCCACGGAGATGGTGAACAATGTACGGGCTGTATATTGGACGGCGAAGTATTATTGAGATGAGACGGAGGCCACGCTGGCCTAAGGAGACGACGAGGCCACGCTGGCCTAGAGCGGAGAGGGACAGCGAGATTACGCTGGTCGAAAATGCCAGTGTGTCATTTTCGAGTCGATATATAGTTTCTATCGGTGGTGGCCGAGATGAGCACATGTGTTAGAGAGGAGTGCCTGTGTTGGCTCTGTGTGAGCTAGAATCTACCCATGTTTTTGTCGGGCCAGGGATGACTGATGAGTCATCGTTCTTCCCTCTCCGTTTCAGTAGTGTGCTGAGTACAGCTTGTACCTGTATCCTGTGTCGTGTGCAGGAATCGATTACCTGTGTTAGCTCGGTGTGAGCTATATAACCCATGTATTCATCGGGCTAGACACGACCGACGAGTCATCGTTCTACCCTCTCCAGTTCAGTGGTGTGCTGAGTACGGTTTGGACCTGTATCCTGTAGTGTGTGCAGGGAGTGAGCACCTGTGGTGTCTACAGTCGATCAACAGCCAGAGACACTCTTTCCATACTTCCGTCGAGCTGACATTGAGTATCGTCTCGGTCTTATGGCATGTCTGTTAATATTTGTGTTGGTACGGAGTGTGTGTTGCATGTACCACAATTTGTGGGATTGACTGGACTTTGTAAGCGTGTGAGTGTGGATATAGAACCAATAGTCTATTGTTATGTATATAATATATGCCCTGAAGTTACTTATTGTTTTCCTCACTGAGTAGTGGTGGTTTGATTGTTATTTCTGAGTGTCCCTTCAGTTGGGACTAGTTGAAAAAGTAGTGGTCAGTGTGACCCGATTATTATTTTTGTATGAGTGACAAGTGAACAGTCAATGAGAGTATTTAGCTCTGGGAGTGTCATTTATCCTTTGTAATATGTAACTCAATAATAAGTCTTAGAGTGTTATTTATATCATTAAATTTTGCTTGGGGAACTGTTCTCAGTGTGTCATGCTGTGTGGAATGTTTATGTATGAGTGAAAGGGAGACCGCTCCTTAGAGCAGGGACCACCCTAAACAGCGAGCGAGTATAATTGTTCATTTCACGTAACAACACCCACATGCACACACATATTCAAACTTCAAAAGAAAAGAGACAGCGATAAAATTTAGTTACCATAATCCTTCCCATGTGTGTTTTCATTCTATTTCTAATCTGGTCACTCATACTACATGTAACATAATGTAGAAGCAAATGACAACTCACTCAATCATCTTTCTATCACCCGATCTCTCATGGAACAATAATTCTCTCAGTCATTCTATTCAATGTTTCACAGCACAATTTTTTGGCTCTGACCTTAAGTATGGAGGTGACAGTGTAGCGGACCTGCACGGAGCGATCCATCTCCATGCCCTCAGTGAACCTGGAAATGATGTCACTGGCGGAGCTGATGGGAAGGGGACTGAAAGACTCCGGGGATTTCTGGACGGATGGTGCTGGGGGAGATACTGGAGCTGGTGGGGACCAAAGATGTTTTCATTACTAGAGAGCATGCCCATTTCATCCGTACAATTATAAAAGAAATGTGACATATGGTATTGCATACTAACAAGATGTTTGCATAGTGAAACTTAAAAGAAGTGGAAATAACATCTTAAATAAATTTACAAACAGCACTGCAGTGGCTAATTAGTACATTCAATTTACACATGTGGCAAAGAGGGGATTCTGGGGTCAAGTGATCCCACAGTAAATTTACACATGAAGAAGGTGGTTATAAAACTGTGACAAAATTAATATTTTTCAGTGGTACCGGTAGCCTAAAACAGATGAATCAGATTAATCAGATCAGACACCAAAAGTAAACCACTTCCATTGATGAATATTTCTGTGTTCGGATGGATAATACTTTTCCCTCCTCAGTCATTCACTGAGAGAAAATCCCTCAGATGGTGGATCCATTCTTAAATACAGAGGTCAGCTGCTAAAGCTTAGAAGTGGTAAGTAAAAACTGGCATCCAAATAGTGGAATTCATTGATGAGTTTGTCAGCCTCATGGAATGTTATGTACATTGCACAATGACAGATCTCAGATCTCCAGTCCAAACTGAGAGATACACTTCAGTCCATGAACCGTGCCAGACTTTTTTGATACAGTGAATTCCTTACCTCTGGAGCATACCAGGAGATGAACAAAGGAAGCCACCTGGCATACGAAGAAGTACAAAAGAAACCACAACTGGGTGAAGTTTCAGTAAATTCCATCTAGTAAATCCCCGCCCCACCCTTTTACACTCAACTAGCTTCCAAAGTCACATGTTTACATAATGTGTGAGATTAGAAATAATATGCAAAGCTCAATTGAATAACTAAATCTATTTAGTCATTTTTGTAAAGCGAAAATCTAAATCTAGATTTCAACTAGAATCTAGATCTAGACCTAACATAAACCCGCAATACAATAACATTATGAGAAGAAAAATGTGGTATCAGCTCTAAGGTGGCTTTGCCCATGGAAGGATCTTGTTAGGAATCTAGATCTAGAATTTGTGCCTAAACCCGCACCGACAATCTAACTATGCTGCCGTATCTAGATCCACGTAACTATCCTTAAATATCTCACAATACAAATCCGTTAACAGATGGTCAAGGAATAAACAGGAATCTTGAAGAAGAAGAAGCAGCCATCTTGGTAATCACATGACATCAATATTCTTTATTTTCTTGTGACAACTGTCACATATGTTAGATGAAAAGCAATTTATAACTTTCTATAAGTCTTGAATTACGATTGCGCCCTTTGCCATTTCTGTGACTGCAGTTTGTATAAAAGGTACAGATGATGCAATATAGTTGAACTATGCATATCAATCAGAATCTCATGGTACCATTTTGTCATGTAAGAAAACAAAAAAAGAGGCAAATTCATAGCTGAGGGTCTTTTGATATGGCTATTTTAAACTAACACAAATTCAACAGGACTTCTTGTAATCATAATATATAAAGTGCAATTTTCCAAAACCATTGTTATTTTATTTGACTTGCTTATTATTATATTACAAAACTGTTATGTTAATAAATGTCATCAAGTGAGTAGAACAACACTCTGTTAGTAGACGTGCACACACTTGTTTTTATAGATGTAAATTTCAAGAGATGGAAAATTGGGGTATTCCAGGAAGGAAGCATTCTTCCAATTAGTATGAAAATTATCAATGATGATGATGATGATGACGATGATATAATCACTGATTATTACTTCTTCTTTCATTAGACATTCATGATGTTGGATAGGAATAAGGAACTCTATTGAATGAAACATCTCTAAACCGATTGTATTACACCTCATATCCGCTCAACCTGAAGTAAAAGAAAAGAAATTATATCAGACCACCATGAACTAGATTCAGAGAGATTTGAACTGAAGAATTATTTTCTCTGTTTTTCAAGGTTTCCTTGACAATAGCCCTGGACAACAGTGCGGCCCACAGTACTGGGATACCACTGTTCTCCCATGCGCCCAGTATAGTGAAGATGCAAGGTTTCCCCTCTCACCCTTTGTGGCCTCCATCCTAATAGAGGAAACCTGGGCTTCAAGCTGCTGGATGAGATCATCTGTGTTGATGTCCTCGGAATCTTCAAAAGGCAACAGGAACAACAAACGAGTAAGCATCAGCAACAGCATCTACAACTGAGTGAAATAACACTAAAGATAGCTCAAAACAAGTGTTGCAGTGCTTGGCAAGGTTGGGTAAAACTTCAAAACGCACACAGTAGCATTTTAAAATAGTTTCTTTCACAGCCTATCAGTAGTAGCAAGCCAGACCTCTGCAGACTAAAAATAGTCTAAGCGGAATTCAATAAAACTTCCAACATCAGTCTGACTCATCGCACAGCTGCAAGAAGGAATACTTTGAGTTTGATGCTTGAACTAGTAAACTTTGATTTTAACAACAGTGTGAACAAATTCATGCTCATACACCAAGTTACATTGGACTTGTTTATTAAGAAAATGACAATAATGCAAAATTGTTTCGATGTTGCAATTGTGATCTTTAAAAAACCCCCAAATATTCCTGGTTATGCTGTCTAAAATACATGTATCAAGATTACCAAAGAGGTGCTGAAAAATGGACAAGATGCACATGCTCTAAGAAATGATATTATGCATCTTCCCAACTGTTTCATTAATTGTTAATTCTAATGCTACTAAAATCAGTTATCACAAGTGATGCATTAATTAAGATTGTCATGGATTTTACAGAGCTTTACTAAGAAATAATAATGCACTTGTGAATTACAATGAAGGAATAAATTAGAGCAAATACAAAGATTTTTGAATGACAGGTCAGAAGCTAATACTGTGAATGCACACGGATCAAGTCATAAAGGAAAAAGCACCGAGGGGAGGAAACTATCACATTGCTCACCTTCTTCTGGCACAGCTGTGGCTTCTGAGAATGCGCTACGCGCTGCGTCCATTTGGTACTTCAATAAATCATTTTCTGGAACAGCAAGGGAAACAAATAACGTTTTGTAATGATACATGGCAAATAACTCTCGCACAATATCATACAGAGATTAAGGACACATTGCAAGACATTGTGCTGTAGCCTAGTAGTCAGGTAAAGGATACATTGTAATATAAGAGCACACTAGTATTGTTCATTTCTTCGTTATAAACAAAGCAAACATCATTTGGATCAACAACAAGTGTGAGTTGGTCACATGAAGATTTAGTATTTCACTTCTTCAACTATGTTCAGCTCCTCACAACTTGGGAAACCAAATGTTGTTGCCAGACAAGACAGTAGTGGAGTTTATTACAATATACAGGGACATATCTAGGACAACTCAGTGACTTGACTCCATGTACATTCATACTCATGGAATTTTAAGGTCAATAGAAGCCTTGGTATCAGGTCTTGGTCTTGGCGCCTGGTCTAGCAGTTCTTTTATTTACCTACGAGCAGTTTCTCCGCTCTGACACGGTCGGTGTCGGACACAAGTTTGTTGAGCAGTTCATTTTGAGTCTTCACCTACCAAGAAGAGACGAGGAAGAGATAGATAATTAGATAAATAGATAATTAGATAGCTAGATATTTAGATAGATGGATAGATAGTTAGGTAGATAGATAGATAGGTAGATAGATAGATAGACAAATGAATAGATAGACCGATGGACAGATAGACAAAGAGATACATAGACAGATAGATGGATAGGTAAACAGATAGATAGATAGATAGGAAGACAGATGGATGAATAGATAGACTAACAGATAGGTGGATATAGAGAGTACAAAAGTGAGTGTGAGAGAGGGGGAAAGGGAGTGCTTGAAAGAGAACGATTGGAACAGAAAGAGAGAGAGAGAGAGAGAGAGAGAGAGAGAGAGAGAGAGAGAGAGAGAGAGAGAAAAAATACAAATGCAAGTGATATTAAGAATTGAATGCCTCTATGAGAATATGATATAGTTTTCTGAGGCTTCTTTTATAACTTTTAAACCATATTATGTTTAAACACATAGTGTGCAACAAAAATACATTGAATACAGAACAATAAGTTGTAATATTATACATAATCTATAAAAAAATTATTATTATTGTTATAACTAAAGTAATGATAATAACAATTTTATATTAAAAAAAAACAACACACACCACATACTGCATAATAGCAAAATACACATATTCACTCAATTAAAATTTGACAGTGATAACAAGACAGACCAGGTTTTTCAGTTGTAGGATCTCATTTCTGAGTTTCATCACGCAGCACAGCTGGCCTTGATATGCTTCTCTACTCTTGAGTTGCCTGAAATCATCATCAGTATCATTATCACCATCATCATATTCCTATCCTCCTCCAAAATCACCACAATTATAAATCCTATCAAAAATTAACTCCTCTTACATCGTCATCATCATCATCATCATCATCATCATCATCATCATCATCATCATCATCATATTTGCAGCTGCTTACCCTAATATGTCTAGTAACCTGATAGCATCACCTTAGTATCCATTTAACCATTCTCATCGGTACTGTTCAGAATGTCTTAAAGATCTTGTCTCAAAGCCTTATCTTCTTTACTGTAAATCATTTTACTCTTCACTTTTTCATTGGACAGGGTACTGGAACCAAAACATGCTGATTTGTACATTTCAGTGACTGGCAAGAATCAACTTTTAAATTTTATACTGGATAACAGAGCACGCCTACTCTTCTTTCGATTTTCTACTGCCAGGGGCTTTTTAACATCAGTAAGGCACGCATGGGACCTCCTATCTCATAACTGATATCTGACAGGGATTCATGTGTTAAGACACCTCACTACCCAATTGGAACCAGGGATAGTATTTTTTAAATAGAAAGAAAAAACTTTCCAGACCCAGGATCTTATCCGGAAACCTATTTTTTTCAGGCGGAATGCCTATCAATTTTGTTCAACATGAACTTGGAGATCTAGATTCTGTCAGTTTTTTCCATCCTTCAAACTCTCACCCTTAGTCAAAGGTTATCTAATAAGACTTAGTAACCTTTCTTCTCTGTCAATCATATTATTACCGTCATGTGTAAAAAAACAAAACAAAAAAAAACTTGCCAAATCTTGAGTTCTTGGTCTATTTCATACAGGTCAGGATCCTTGTCCTTGGTGGCATAGGTGTGCAGGAGAGAATGGCCTCAGGACAAAATCAAACAAATAAATCATAAGATAATTCATGTGAGAGGGTAATAAACATCTCCCTGCTTATAAATCATGTGAGAGGGTAACAAACATGTCCCTACTTATATTATTTCAAGTGAGAGGTTAACAAACATGTCCCTGCTTTTATTATTTCAAGTGAGAGGGTAACAAACATGTCCCTACTTATATTATTTCAAGTGAGAGGGTAACAAACATGTCCCTGCTTATATTTCATGTGTGAGAGGGTAACAAACATGTCCCTGCTTATATTATTTCAAGTGAGAGGGTAACAAACATGTCCCTGCTTATATTATTTCAAGTGAGAGGGTAACAAACATGTCCCTGCTTATATTTCATGTGTGAGAGGG
>JAUEKS010048736.1:0-15734 GCA_031762815.1 Tylodina fungina
AAATATGTGATAGCACCGAGGCATTCAAAAAGAAAATCCAAAATATTAACGTAAGATCTTCATAAACCAAATTTTTTCAATTTATGCGTGTCGACAGTAATACTCAGTAAAACTAAGTCAGTTATAAAGAAGAAGAAGAAATAAGGTAGACCTAAGGGATAAGGACAAGATATTCTGCTTGACCTTGACCTATCTCTAGTGATTAAAAATGTCCACTGCTATGTTTTGTTTCGCATGGTTAATAAGGTTTAAATAGGGTTATAAAATGCCTTTTTTAAAATTGGTAAAACAATTTCGCGATTTAAAAATATGCCCACATAAAATGGCATGATCTAGTGTAGCAGATCTATATTTTTTGGATTGCATTGGCGCTCCTAAAAAATGTACACATTCGAGCTTAGCTCCTTTCTAGTCAGATTATTATTATTATTATTATTATCATCATCAAAAATTGTTTATACATTTCCAAATCAGAGGTATTATATATATTTTTTGCCACTAAGCTTACCATGTTCGAGACATGACTACAACATTGTCGACGTATTCTCCCCACATGCAAGCCTCCCCTCCCATCACCAGAGCTTTTTGAGCGGCTGTTCCTGTAAAATCAAGGTGACAACAAACACAAGATGAGCAAATGCATGTAGACAAAGATATCACTGTATCTAATAGAGAAACATAGTTTTTCGACCAGTTACTTAAAAAACTTGGCATATAGATCTAGTCAAGATATACGCTATCAGACCTGACTCATACACCTTCACCACACCATAATCCACTCTTTTACACTACTTACATATCAGACCAGGATATAGCATGAATCTCCGCCCTTCCAAAATCTTCACCATTCCTTTCCATGTTATCAAATCGGCTATTGGGTGCATCACCACAGTTTGAACCGCCCCCTCCCCCCGCCCTCATTCCCCCTTACAATATGTTATTCATTGAGAATATTTGGTACATATTTTTGCCTCACCAGCATTCATTCCTCTACATCATCATCATCATCATCATCATCATCATCATCATCATCATCAGAGCTATTTTTCACTCCGATCAAGGAAAGCTCTCCCTATGTGACTAATACAATTTGCTGCCTCTTGCCACTGACATTGAGTAGACATGCACCACATCATCTACATGTTATCAGACCGAACACAAAGCCTACCTCCACCATATCAACTTTCATTCCTATTCGCAGTGATCAAAGCTTCTGTGCTATTTGTCCTTAGACCCTGTGTATCCATGCAGGGGAGGGTTATGATACAGTATAGAATAATGACAAATAGTCCCCAGCGAGGTAAGAGTTCATAAATATGGGGCATTCCATTCCGGTACTTCTCACACAATTATAGTTTTATAAAACATAAGGCAGTGACTAAAACTGATGACCTTTAGCAACAATATGTTTGTTAGTCGTAGTCCTTACCATTGAAAGCAAGTGGTTCCACTGTGTAGTCATTGACCCATTCGCTGCCATACTTAATACGGCTGAGATACCAAGGGTTGGACAATAGGGTCTTGTAGCCAAGGGAAGTCACTTTACTCATTTCAGCCTGCCAACCTTTTTTCCACACATGGACAACAGTGTCACTCCTAACCTGTGAAAGATATAGGTCAAATGTTTGTGTTAAATCAATGGAAGTTCAGGCTTTAAATACTACGGTTAACCACAGATCTCTTCCTCACGAACACAAAAGAGCTGATGGAAAAGTTAGAATATCTCCAATAGTTAGCACAGGGAAATGAGTATCAGTTTTTGATGCCCTCAGCTTTTACAATGCAGTCCCAGACTAACTACAACACAGGCCTAGGCCATGTTGTTTATTGGACAACTGAAGTCAGCCTAGGGATATTCAATGAACAGCTTGAGTAAGCTTAGTTAGTCAGTTAGTTAGTTTTTTACGGCTCCTTCGACAGCTATAGGTCATATCAGCGCCGGGACACGTTTTGTTTTCAGGACTCACTTAAGATTCTGAGAGAAACTAGATTAAAAGTCCTTTGAGCACAGCTTTTCTTTAAAAATTTTTAAAAAAGGATATTTATTACAGGGACGGGTAAAAATTTAATGGGGGTTCTATGTTACAGCTTATCGAACATATTCTGGCTTTTAAGAATCCAAGAATTTTGTGGGCCGGAATCACGTTTAAGAGGGTCTCAAGGCTTCTTGTTGTAAAGAAGTTCTTCCTCACATCTGCAAAGTCAGTACATTCCACGAGGAGGTGTTTGACGGTGAAGTTCTGGAGGCAGGAGACACAAAAAGTTTTATTGTCGCCGTTAAGGTGTCGATGAGTAAAATAGGTGTGTCCAATTTTCAGTTGGTTAAAAACCACCTCTGTCCTCCTCGGGAGCCCTGTGAAGATGTAAGGTTGGAGCCTTGGTTTGACTTTAACGAGCTTGTTTTCCACCTGGGAGGACCATTGGTCCTTCCAGGCAGAAAAGATTGCCTCTTTTATTATTGATTTAAAATCCCTATAAGGGATCTTACTGCCCAGGGAGGTGGGCAGGCCCGATGCCTCTCTAGCATAAGAGTCGACCTGCTCGTTTCCTTTGATTCTGAGATGGCTTGTCTGTGCATTATTTTCTGATACGCATTTTCTAAAAGAATTTCGTTTGGCATCTCTGATGGTGCTACCCGCCTGGGCATGGGCCTTTTTAAAAAGGATTAAATCTTCAACGCCATCGATGTTCTCCACGAACTCCTGTTCAGAGCATCCACGCAGATCACAGCTTCGGACTACACCCTTAGATTGGTTGAACTTCTGATGAAGATCACCAATGCAAGGGATGCCAGCAAAAGTCGACATTTTTGTTGGAGCTTCAACCTGCAGTGTGTTTCTGCAGCGCAACAAGAGGTCACCTGAGGATGTTTTTGTGACATTCTCGAGGTTTGGACTGACAGTACTTGACAGCGTTTTACTGATTTTAAAGACCGAGAGAGAGGACAGATTTCGGTCCTCGTCCTGGCTCTTTAACAAAACGAAAAGCCACTGAAGAACAGGATCCTGAAAAGGGTGTTCAGGGACTATCGTCCTGAATCTCTTGTTGCTCAGCTGGGAGGACACTAACCAATGGAGGGCATACTCCTCCCGCAGGTGGGGCGGCAAACCTACTTGTATACCCCCGGCCCACAGGGGACTCACCAATGGAGGGCATACTCCTCCCGCAGTTGGGCCGTGAACCTACTTGTATACCCCCAGCCGCAGGGGGCGTAGTCCAGCAAAGCCCTCTTTTGTTAGATGGTGCAGATTCCACATACCCACTTCAGGCAAGTTTGGTGAGGTCTTGCTTCCAATCCCTACCTCAGAGAGCACTGCTCCGCGGCAACCAGCAATAATTAAGTTTGTTAATTATTCACACTTAAGATTCATTATGTATTGCTAATTTACGTCTACATTGTATTTTGAGCTGTGTAATACAATTTTGTAACGTGTGTATGCCGTTACAAAAAAAATTTCTCGCAAAGGGTAAATAAAATATTTTAAAAAAACTATCAAAAAACAAAATGCAGAACCTCCTCAACTCACACATACACACACAGAGCCACATAGAGGCCGTTCCATTCTAAAGAATCCCATCAATCAGGTCAACAAAATATGCAACATGATGCTGGAACTGTGATGTTTGCAGCACCCCACTAGAGTGTGGACATCGTATTAGTGCAAAGGCTACCCAAAAAAACGTCACCTGGATCATAATGTATGTATTGAACAATTCCAATGGGCATAAAAGTTGATATAATCATAATAGATGTCAGTGGTTAATTTAAAATATATTTTTCATTGTGTGCGGCAATATAAAAAAAAAAATTGTAGAACAAAAATATCTGTATGAGAACATGAATTTTGTACAGTATACATAAATTAAGACTTATGTAAGTCTAGAGATGTTTGTTATATCACTGGATACTGTATCTACCTTGGCTCCATTGTCGATAACCTCCTGCCAGATCATATAGCCTTTGTTCAAAGATGAGATTATGTCCAGAAGTCTGCGAACACAAATGACATGTAAATGGTCACATTCACAACAGATAATAAAAGTAGATTCTGAAACCCGATTTCCCATTGATCTCAACTTGAATACAAAGCGGCTGTGATTGCATTCAATTGTTTTTATGACACTGGTCCTTCCTACTTAAATCCATCGATCATTCCTTATTTTCCATCTCATAATTTAAGATCACCAGGTGATCTTTTGCAGTTTCGTCCACATTCAAAAACAAGTTCGGAAAAAGATCTTTTCCCTATTTTGGTCCATTTGTTTGGAACAACCTCAGCAAAGATGTCAGAAGTGCCAGAAGTATTGAAAGTTTTAAAAAGAAATTGAAGACTTATCTTTTTGGCAGACATTTTTACATTGTGAGTATTTTAACATTTAATCAACAGATAGTTGCGGACCATGGTGTGCTTATTTGCCCTTCCATTCTTTTATGACACATTTATTATCAAAATTAGTTTTAACCTGCCCTTGTTGCTTTTTACTTTTTTGTCCAATGGAAACATGACTTTTCTATGTTGTTATTGCATGTTCTAAGATTAACTAGTTATACCACAATTCTTACCTTTACATTGTCTCTTGTTCTTTGGCACTATGTATAATTATGTTCTGTGATATTGTCCACGACTATGTATTTTCACTATTACAATATTATTCTATCAGCCTGTCAAAGCGCTTAGAGCTCACATTTATGTATGTATAAGCACTATACAAATGTACTTATTACTATTATTGATTGATGGAGCAACTCACATATCTCCTTCATCCTTGGTAACCCTTCAAATCCTCTTAGCTATCCAGTTAACTAATCTCATCCTTGTTCTCTCTGACATAACCTCCTCATCCTTCTCTGCATTGTTCTTGGGGCGTGAATCTTGACAATGTTTATATTGATCTTCTTGGATGTGAAAGATGCCATGATGATTCGAGATTCATGAGCTTTCCATCCCCATTGTGTTTTCTGTGCAATTGTATTCAATTCTTTTGTATAAAATGTTTTTTCTTCATGTCCTGAGTACTTAATAGTATCTGTCTAGACTGGATTCAATGTGTCTCGCTAATTCCAATTATGTGTAATCAATATCTCAGCATTTCCTTAGCTATTTGAGCCATCTTTCGTGATTCATGCATGGTTCTCACATTCTATGATCTGATATGAAGAGATCTGCTTGACCGAAGAGAAATCAGCTTGATGGCTTCCCGTGGGCTTTCACCATCACTCTTCATGAACTCTGGAATAGGCTCTTCCGTCTCACAAGGTAGTGTTTAATGTCTCTAGGCTGCAATTTTGTAACAAATGTTTTTAACAAGATGAGAAAGTTAGCTTCCATGCCCTCCAGCCCAAAGGACCAGTAGACCACATGCCAGAGGTCCCCCAGCATCGCCTGAGTCACCTTTTACGACATGCATGACAGACAGTGTTAGACTTATTCTTCTCACAGCCAGATACTGCATGGTTACCCTGTCCATGGTATGGTATCACAAACATTCAAAGTTCGAGGCGATATTCTCCAATAACATAATCTTCACCCAACTACCTTCTATATACCCAGAGCTCAATATATATTACCTAGATATTATAATACATATGGCATATTATATATGTTATACATATCTTAGCCTTTATTTAATATTCAACCCACAGATGCTGTGGGGCTGATCACTTTTCGTATGTAGAAGATATCCATCATTCTCAAACAATTAACTTCAGTCTTATACATATCCATCTTTAAACATTCAAACTCTTTAGCCAGATAAATTTTCCTCAATTATTAGGTTAGAATCAAACCTCTACAGTATCCATTCTACCTAAAAGACTGTCTTACAACATAATTCTTAAATCCCAAAGTCATGACACTGATACAAAAAAATACTGAGAATACACTTATTGATTGTTTCAGCATCATAACATACCTCTGCATATAATATTCCTCAAGTTTTGCATAGGCTAAGCCAAACTTCATCTTCTCCATGAAAGTTGTGACATTTGGGTTGCTTATCCTGTTAAAAAAAAGTGTTTGTAACATACATGAACACATAACACTTGTGCATACTTAAATACTCAATGTGGCAATTTCCTTTCCTGAGAGTTCAGTAATCCTGCCATATCCATGAGGGATCAGTTCCGCAACCTCCCATGGATGTGGAAAATTGTGGATAAGTGATGCACCCTTAAAATCACCCCCTAACATCTAAATACCCTACAAAAAATGCCCCAAATAACCCTTCCATGGTCTTATTTTATGATAATATTGTATAATATGTAAATGTATATTAATAAAATTTCAAAATAGTAGGTAGCATTAAAATTATGTACAGCATCATGGAAAAGTATTAAAAACTTGATTATATAGGTTATATTTAATTAATTTTATTAAATTACTGGGATCATTTGCGAACAGTAAATAGAAAAGGGCAGTCGGTGATTAATTAAGGCATATGATGATTGAAGATGATGTTTGATAATGAAGGACATTCCATGCCGTTCAATGATGATGAAGGTTGTGCATATGACTGCACAGAGGGGATGAGAATTTCTAATCCCCCTCAGAATTCTTCTCAATGCTAACAGGAGGAGGAAGAGTCGAAGACAACATTGTAGCTGTTTTTGCCGGTGTGTGGGTTTCTCCAAGCTTTATTTACAAGGGGTGAAAAAATTTTGATTGGCAACTGAAATCGCTGTTTCTTAATGTTTTTCAGCATGTCCCTTTAAATGGCAGTGGCTAATTTGGTGGCAGTTTGGACTTTCATTGAAAATTTTTATGGATACTTGAGTTCATAAATGTGGAACCATGGATAGTTGGGGGTTTACTTTATATGAAGGTTACTATATGTACCAAAAAATCGCAATAAAGAATAGGGAAAATAAGTTGTATGAACACCAACAAGAGTTTTTAGTAATGATGTAAAGCGTAAATCATAGATCATTATCATTATCCTCTTCATCATCACAAACAGTTTATCAACTGTTGAGCCTGATTTTCAAACATTAGCCACAAACATTGCTTTCTCTCAAAGTAAAAACACTTAAATGAATTATTTGCTGAGAACCTTCTTGTCAAGACACAACACAGGAATGATTCATACATACCAACAGGCAAAACTGACTTCATCTCCGCCCAAGTGAATGTAGTGGTCAGGATATACTTGGCTGACTTCCTTGAAAAATGCACTTAAGAAGTCAAAGGTCGTGTTGACAGAGGGGTCAATGGGACCGTACCCCCCGGTGGGTACACCTTTGGAGTAGCACGGAGTGAGGAGACCTGGGACTCCTTTGCCCCATGACTGGGTGTGGCCTGTCAAGTCCAGAGGAACACATGAAACACACTGACTTAGGGAGGACAAACATAACACCCACTTAAGGAGCACAGTCGAGTGACATGCACACGCTATAATTATTCATTACATACACATTTCTCGGTCCCGAATGTTTTTCTCGATGTTATTGTTACACACAGATGTCTTGGTCCCAAAATAAGTACCTTTTTTTTTCATTCTTATTTGAGAAGATTTGCCATCAACTTCGCTAAACAACAAAATCAGGGGTGCCAATCCAATGAAGGACCAACAAGGGTCTAGAGTTTTAGGAAAATATCGCCCATTGTGCAGGATTCATACTCAAGACCACATGCTTGTAAGGCTGTGAACCCCCAAATTATTTGATTATTTCTATTTATTTCTCTTATTTAATAATTAATGAAGAACAAGGAAGTATTTCAATATAGAAGATGGTCACCAGAACAAACTGATATATAATGTCCAAAGCAAAGCTTCCACACACTTTGTGTCAGGAAAAACAAAAAGTTCCATATTTCATGGCATTACAGCAATGAGAAGAATAACAAAAATGGCATGGTATTTATTACATATTACAACTAAGAGTAAAAAAATGTGAGCTTTTATTTAGAGCAATATCTACTAAACGTGCTCAAAGCGCTTTACAGGGGTCCCAAATCCAACAGCAACGCTGAAACATGAAGGACAAGACAAGCTGCCGGTTAGGCACTAGTACATTTTTTTTTCGGATGAGGACAACGCTGTTTAACGGCCAAGTACTTATTTTACACACAAGTAGGGTGCAGGACTAAGAGTAATAGGTGATAAGTTCTCATGACTTATGATGTTTTGTAGGCTTATTCAAATATCCATCCTTTTACACTCACAACAGACTCATGCTTGGATTCAAGGATCTTGGAGACTTGGCTCGTTCAACAAGATGAAACATTAATCAATTATGACTAGGGGAAATCTGATACATACAATAAATAACTCCAGTAATCAATATAGGCTTAGCAATCCAATTTTGTCAAAGTAAAATTCGCGTACACTCTAATCTAAATCAAAACAGGTCTAACAAACAGCTCTGACGAGAATAGCTCTTACAATCATTTTTCTACATCCAAACCTTCGATCTAAAACCAGAATCCACAGAATAACTAAAGTAATATATACAGCAAACATTCTTCATGTCAAGCTCACAATAATGGTCAGCAGCAACTATGATAAAAATCCACACAATTTCTTCTTAAAATACGCATGCCTTAGCCTAGAATGAGAATGGACTAGAGGATTCCAGAAAACATGTGACGTAGCCTTGCATACTCAGCCAATTGGAGAACACTAAAATATATGGCATAATACATATTTGATCTTTCTATTCTCTTTTTGACCATTTACCACAATTCCAGGTCATGTCTCAAAATCAACAAGAATGACAAAGCTTCCTTCCCAAACAAAGCATACAGTTCAAAGCTTTACAAGACAGATATCGTAGCTTCTAGATCTACATTTGTCAAGATCTAGATTAGATCCATCTCAGATCATTATTCGTAAAACTTTGTTTACATTTTCTTTCCAGAAAGGCCTGTGTAGGCCTAGACATAACTATTCAATGAGCAGACTAGGTCCTGATCTAGCCTGAGCCTGACCTCAAGATTATGACATCACAACTATTTACACAGCCTTCTTTCGAGTCTAGGCTCATTCATCATCAACCAATTATCGATTAAATTTGTCAAGTAAGAGGTATAAGAATAAGACAACTTCATTTGCACAAAAACCAATCGATAGAAGCAGCTTTGGTAACAATGCACCCACCTGGTGTGTCAAACTCTACCATGACCCGAACACCAAGGATACGAGCATACTCAATCACCTCTGCAATGTCCTCGGGTGTGTACACATGGGTTTCTGGGCTATATGCCCCCTGCCAAAGAAAACTGAACATAATATATGGTGGAAAAACCTGGCTTCGAGAAATAATTCAGATAATGCCAGATTGAATACCATCCGATCAGGAAACATTTCCTTGCCACTGTTACCATGTAACCCAGGACTATATGTCGCATGGTCATGTCTCACTGGTTCGAAATAGTGATGATGCATACCCAATGCATTACAAAAGCTGACTTTTTAGGAAGGTAAAGGCCGAGATATCTGAAGTCTATAACAGTCTGATTGGCATCAGGACGGTGATCCAGCAATAAAATCTTCTCTCCAAAACAAATAGGGAAGAGAACACTAAAGAGATATGCAGCATCTCTTGGCTAGTCTCCGATAACCTGTAATCAGTGTTAACAGCCAATGGAACTGATGATGATGAAGATGAAGATGACAATGATGATGAAGATGATGATGATGATGATGATGATGCTGATGATGATGATGAAGATGATGATGAAGATATAGATGATTATACTGATGATCATGCTGCTGCTGCTATTGATGATGATGAGCAGAAATAAGAATAACTATGCAGAGAATTAGGATGACACTGGCTGAGCAAAAGACAAAAAAAGTAGTTGATTTTTCTTTCGACGGATCAGGTAGCTCGGTGAGGTAATCCATAAATCAGGGATCACACCTTAGATCCTGATATCTGGATCAAGACATGTAGTGCTGGTTCTATATTCTGTCAGATTATTACCTCCTGACTACACCGCATTATAGTCTGCAATCATGACATCAGTTAGCTAGTGAAGAGTGAAATGCCAAATGTCCCACAAAAAAAGGAATTCCTGATAGAGAAAAAAACTCAAATGGGCTCTAACTACAGGAGATCTAACATACAGACCTTTAGTTTGC
Source organism: Tylodina fungina (assembly GCA_031762815.1). Taxonomy (NCBI): domain Eukaryota; kingdom Metazoa; phylum Mollusca; class Gastropoda; order Umbraculida; family Tylodinidae; genus Tylodina; species Tylodina fungina. Next base: position 10,084 of record JAUEKS010048736.1, read on the forward strand.
TTGAATACTAAATATTTTGAACTACAAGGAATAAAATACTATACATGTATATATTTATGCAAGAACATAACACACAGACACAGACACACACACATACAGACAGACACACACACATATAAATTAAATGATGATAATAATGACGATGATGGTTACGATGATGATGATGATGATGATGATGATGATGATGATGATGATAACACCACATATATCTATATATCTATTCACTAACCTCTTTACTCATAGCTGGGAAGGTTGTACTCATGTAGGGAAAGGATTGGTCATCAACAATGTGCCAGTGGAAAACATTCATCTTGTTTTGTGCAATGGCATCCTGTAGATAATAAACACCCAGCCACAATCAATCAACTAAATCAATAATGGTTAAAATCAGCTTCACATCTGTCTCCAGTTAAGTCAATATCCTGTGCCTGGAAGCTTGTTCATCATACATGCTGCCCACTAGGTTTACAATTTTATTCCTTATATCATAATGTCACATTTTTTCCCAAGGGTTTTTCTGTTCAAACTGTCAAAAATCTTTTTTAAAATCAACAAAATTTACCAATAGAGGCAAGTTTCACTCGATTGACTTTCTAATATAACAGTTTGAGTCACTTTCTGGACTGTGCATGATCAATTTTTTTTCTTCTGAAAACTGCTTTTTGATTCTTTAGCAGTTCGTCCACCATGTCCTTGATCCTTTCAAGAATGATTTTACTGAAAACCGTTGCTGTTTTGGAGCGCAGCATTGTACCTCCGTACTTGTTGTAGTTGCTTAGATCACCCTTCTTTAAAGTTTTATCAAGTGACCTACTTCCTATTCCTCAGGCAATTTTTCCTCAATCCTTATCATCTTAAACAGAGCAATTAGCATCTTCACTGCAGTAGGAGTATTTGCTTTTAGGCCTTGGGAGAGATGCTATCTGGTCTTGCTGCTTTCACTGACATGAGCTATTTGATAGAATCCGAAATTTCATTGTTAGTAGGAGATTCACAATCAGTTGGTAGACCTTTACGTGTGGATAGCATGTTTGCAGAATTATCAGGAGGTCTGTTCAGTAATGTCCTGAAAGGCTGTACCCATCTTTCAGCTGTGCTTCCTTTCCAAAAATGATTTGTCCATGATCATCTTTCACATTGAACTTAATTTGCCTCTTTGGAAATCTAACAAATACATTCACTAATAATAATATAGCTAAAAAATCCAAATAAGTTCAGAGCACTAGATGATAACATCAATGAAATTGAAACAAAAACATTGCAAAAATCTAAAGCTGCTTCTTAAGTCACACTAAAGCTCGAAAAAACAATGAAAAATAAAATGGATGACCGAAGCAATAATAGCAATATGAACAAGCATAGAAAAGTAAAGAAAGATCCACATGAAAATGAAAAATTGAACAAAAAAAAATTAAGATTTGAGTGCATTGAAGCAAAAGAGACATGGTTAAATGAGAATCAATCAACAAAATGTTATGGCCGTTCTCCCCGACTTGCAGGGTTTAATCCAAAAGATTATCTACCCCTACCCAGTGTCCTCCACACTTGAATCCCTTCACTTCACATCCTGCTCTATCTTATCGCCTTAGAATTTAAATTTGCACATTTTAAAACCCAATCATTTATATTCTTCCTTAATACGTATGCCCCATCCATTTTATAGACTGAAGGACTACCTTGCCCTATCTCCCCATTTCCCAGATAGCTTCTTCCAGTGCTCAGACAACAACCCGCCCCTCAAATAAGTTATTTAAAAGTATGACCAGTACAGAGTTACACTAAGTCACCATACAGCTCTTGCAATGCTGGTGAGTTTATAACATACCAAAGTTCTCAATATGTAATGTTTAGAGATGAAGTGACGAGATGTGTCCAACATGAGGCCACGGTGGGGGAATCGAGGCGAGTCGATAATCAGGGTTTGATTCACAGCAAACTGAAAATAAAGGATTAGTCTTAAATCAATTGAATGAATATGTAAACATTTAAAATGAAAAGTTTCTAGGGTTCTGATATACCTACTTTTTCCTGTCTCATAAATACATTAAAAAAACAAAACTAGAACACCTAAAAAAACAACACTAGATCTGGACATTTTAATGATATTCAGAAATTGCCCTGCAAATATCAAGGACATCAATCATCCTTCCTCAACTTGTCTAATTATAATTAATGGAGAGATTGTATATGACATAAATCAAAAGCAAAAAAAATCAACAAAAATGAAGAAGCAGCAAAGTGACGCCTGGGTTCATGAACCTTAAAGTGTCAGGAGAAAAGGGCTGAAAAACTTGCTTGAAGGGGCCTTCTCTTCTGAGGACTCTTTGCTACCGTGCCCTCCACAATTTCTTTCCACTGAAGTCTTTGCTGATATTATGATGTTTAGTAACATTTTCTCTCAAAGCCTGTACAGTGAGCCACAAGATGCAGCCAAACCAACCTCTCAGGACCTTTCCAACTATTAAATGCATATGACCCTTAAGGTAAGTATCACTCTCTTTAGATTAGGCCACTTTTTTCTTGACCCTCCTAACTGAGAGTCCAGAAAGATGAAAGATGAAAGATGAAATTGACATGATGATTTACTACAATCATCTCATAATATGCTACTTTATATGGAAAAATCTGACTCGGCTAACAGTAGCATACGATACAGTGGAATCATATTATACTGAATTAAAAACATTACAGAACAAGGCTAAAAAGAGAAAAAATCTTTAAGGTGTTCAATACAAATAAACATACTTATCAACAGCAAGACATCTGATTAGATAGTTATCATTTCAACTTCTTCAATGGAAACACAGTCACAAAAAATGTGTACCCATAATTAACTGTTTTGATTCTATAGCTTTGTAACTGATGGCAAGGCTGATTTATCATGACATGTTTTATACAACTTATGGAATGTCTATTTGGATGGTCTTTCTTTGACACTCACAACAGACTCGCACTTTGAATTAGAAGATCTTGGACGTGTGATGACTTGTTCAACAAATTAAGCTTAAATAGACTATTAGATATATAAAGGTAAAATTTTCATACTACCAGTATATTTAGATCTGGCACAATGAAGATCTAGCAATCAAACTTTGACAAAGTACAGCTCATATAATCTACATGTAAAGCTAATCACAATGAAGATATAGCGATTCTTAGCGACAAAAAATGCAGCTCATACTATCTAGATCTAAAAAAAAAGTAGTCCTTCAGAGCCATTCGGCTCATATGGCCGGAACTTATCCCGGTTTCCGTAGTATGAAGCCGACAGTGACAGATTTTATCCATCACTTTCTGGATAGCATACTAGTTTATCGCAGAATACTTTTCCAGCCAAAGCTGTACCCATTTTCACCTGGGTTGAGTAAAGCATAGGGGTAAATTTTTTTGCTTAAGAAAAAAACACATGTGCCGCTAGTGGGCCTCGAACCGGGTACCTCTCAGTCCGCAGTCCAGAGCCCTATCCACTAGGCCACAGCGCTCCCATCAAGAATTAATCCCAATCATAAATTGAACCGATACAGCAGCTCTCAGACAAAGATTTTTTTCAAATCACCTACACCTTTTGATACCATTTATACCTTATAAGCTCAAATCTAAAGGAATCAAGACTCCAGATGAGACAGAAAACTGTTTGGTCATCAGCTGTTCAACTCCGATGATTGAGTTGTTTTTATAGTAAAAAATTTACTCGGAAAGCCACATTTTCAACACTGTGATCTTTGTCCACAAAGTCAAATACAGATAGAAAATAAAAATAAACACCACAACTATGAGTTCACCATGACATAGAGGTATACAGTGCCATGTGTAATAAATGATACATGAAAAAGTTGTGTAACACACACATGTGTGAATGATGTGTATAGTAATTGTGTAGTTCATGCTATGTATGAATGATATATAGTGAACGATGTGTGTAGGTGTTCAAGGCAGTAAGCCAACATAAACCATCCTACCTATTGACACACCTGACCTTCACTAAATAGCAGCAATGGCTTACCTGTCCTGTACTCATGCGATAAACCACTTGACTGAACGTTTCAAGACCTCTAAGGGCCCCCCACACTTCTTTTGCCTCAAGTCGGGATGTGCCGGGCAATATTGATAATGAATCTGAAATGAAACATTTCTTTAACAACAAAGTTTTGCTGTCCAGTGTCTATTACCCTACACAATCCGTATCATTCTTAAAAGAGCAATTAATGTTTGATGAAGGGCTAGGGTGTTAATTGAAATCTAAATCCAGATCAGACTAACTTTAAATATCTGCTTTCTCAGAAATGAGTGGAGTTTAAAGTGTTTTTTAACTGCAAATCTCCTAGACTAATTCATAGTGTATAGGACTTTAAATTCCAAAGTATTCCCATATCCAGGGAACACTAAGGTTAAAAGATGATCTAACTATTATTCAATATAATGCATGACGGATATCTATAGTACAGTGGTCTACGCTTAAATGCCCGTTGGTCTGGTGACGACTAAAACGGGCACTAGGGAGAGTGGGCACTTAGACAGTTTTATTTTAGGAATTATGTCCCCTGATTGCAAAACCATCCCACCATCTGTCATGGATTCAGTGCACACATTAAATCTATTAATTTCTGTGTTCAGAGGTCGATTTAAAAAAAAAATGTTATCATTACATGTATTATTATTATGGTAGGTAGGAACCAGTTGGTTTCAGGCTATGCCGCCCCACCAACCCCCTCCTACCACCAACCCCCACCCCATCCCCACCCCTCTCACTCACATACCAGGAGACAACCTACACAGTCGCTTAACAATGCATGGTTGTCGGAGCTCGCAGTCCGATTGCGCAACTGCCCTCCACCATGTTCATAGGGTCTCAGACGTGCACGGCCACATGGCCTTACCCACCTCTTGACACCTTCAAGGCTAGGAGTGTCTGCTCTCTTGATACGACCGCTTCTTCCCACCAGTGACTGGATAGTGGCTGGGTAAGCTGTGGTCTGCCAGAGTTCGCATCTCCCCATGTCTGACCATCTTTGCTTTTGATTTTATCCGATGGACGAGTCATGTCAACAGTCGCTTATTGGGCCATAGCATACTTTTATCGCCCTATCGCATGCTCTATGGCACGGCACTTGTAACTTATTTTCAGGATTGGAACTTTTGTTTTTTTGACACAACTTTGTTGTTATTTTATGACCCATGAGCGGGCACTTAGGCGAATTTTTTTACCGGGCAACGGGCACTTAGAGACTGAAAATATATAATAAAAATTCCGTTACAAGCAAATTGCCGGGCATGTAGGCGAAGCGGCACTTATGTGGCGGGCTCTTATGCGTAGACCACTGTACAACAAAATGTGACTTGTTTGCATTTTGCATGAATCCAATATTATAGCATTGATTTTTCACTGTATACGTGTGACTGCCCAGAAACAAATTGCAAGTTCTTTTCAAGAAACATCTAGAACCGATTTTTTACAATAAATAAAACAATGCCTTGCCTTGCCTAGTGCTATCCAGTTGCTAAGCGACAGTAATGTCAGCTTAATTCTGGGGTTCATGTTCCATGGTTCACCAAGTTCACCAAAAAAATCAAATTCAAGAACTAGAAAAAGTGCAGAAAAATGCAGCAAGATTTGTAATTAATGACTACACTTTCATATCTGGTAGGACATC
>JAUEKS010048848.1:0-10133 GCA_031762815.1 Tylodina fungina
TGTGGGCGTTTTCATGGTGATCCACCCCCGTCCTATCGGAGACGGACGTTAATACGTAGGTCCCACCCCTTATATAATCTAATAAGTGTTGCTTGGGGTGTAAAACACGTTTCAAACAAACAAACAAACAAAACTAGGATCAGGTATGACCATATCATGCATACAGTAGAGGCAGGTTAGGATTAAAACTTTGTTTATAATACTTGAGGTTTATCTTAACCATTATTATCACTGAACCAGGGTTTTTTGACATTCCATTTGCAATGTTAGTCTGTATCCCAGTTTTGGCATCAGCATCATTCAAGAGTTTTAATTTCATCTTGAGACTAATACCAGTTTTCTTGTCACTAGTATTTGCCATTGTTTATCAGTGCTAGATCTCTCAGTCTCTGCAGGCGGTGGTACAGCATTACAAGGGACGATAAGAAAGAAACAGTGGAGGAAGCCAAGGCTAGAGCAGTGGTAGGCTAAGAGACCTAGGCCTAGGTTATTGTACATAGACGAAGGCCATAGTCAACTCAGCTACGAGTCGAGCCAATCACAGAGGTGTGTTGCACAGTAGGAAATATGGTAGTTTTATAGTGTTTATAATGGTTTATATAGTAGATATGATAATAGTTAATCCGATCAGATCCATAAAGTGGTGTTTTGGGTCACCTCACCACAACTCTAATTTTTTCAACCTTACCCCAGTGAGCTGGATTGGCTAAGTGGTTAGAGCACTTTCCTTCCACCTCGACGACCGGGGTTCAATTCCCTTGCAGGGCAATTTATTGCTCTCCAGTCTATGCGCTCTCCAGTCTACCCAGCTGTAAATGGGTGCCTGATGCTTTTTAGGGTCGGGGACGGTAAAGACAGCGAGGGAGAGGACTGGGCACCAGCCTCAATATGCTGGCCCAAGAACAATAAAGGCTCTAACACTTCATTCCCCTACGACCGAAAGGTTATGGGACTACCTTCACCTTTTACCCCAGAACGTTAGACAATATCTAGGATGGCAATGCATTGAACAGCTAGATTCGTTTGGAAAAACAAGGCCTGCCCTGTGCGGGATTCTAACCCGGTGACCGCCCAATTGAAAGACCGACGCCGTAACCACTTTACTATTGAGCCACCTAAGAAATGAATCCCCTAAACAGGTGTGAGGAGAGAGCGAGTGAGTGCCTAAGAAAGATGAATTTTAGGCCAGAGCTATGTAAATTTCGCTCAACCAAAGCTCACAAAGATCAGTTCATTTTATTAAATCCGTGTCTTGTGACTGATGATATTATCCATTGATAAAGATGGAAAGAATCATGACTGTGGGACGTGTTTATCTAAAACACATTTTTATCTAAGTGAGTTTTAACTTACTTGTACTTCACCGTAGTACATGTATGTTGAATGGAAAAGATATTACTCAGAGCGTTAAGAATAATGTTGCTTTAAAGATACTGTACTATGATATACTGGTATTGCAAATGTTTGCATGATACAACTCACCAATGGTGTGAAAGTGTATTTGTACATCTTGAAGTGCCGGAAGAATGTGTTGATGGTATACTCTGTGACCTTCCTCACTTCATCTGGCGTGAAGAGCTCTATGCTGTATGGGGGACGCTGGAGATAAGAGGGCAAACATTCTTGGTAAAAAAATAAAAACATTACCTCAAGAAAGTTTAGTGGTCTAGAACTAGAGCATAATAATAAAGATTTGGAGGCGAAAGTACCTGAAATGACGGAATACTATGGATATTTTGTGTAGTAGTGTAGTCCTTTTCAGTTAGGGCTGGAGCTTATCTAGGTTTTAGTAGCAAGAAGCGGATAGTGAGAGATTTTATCCATCACTTCCTGAATAAGATGCTAGACTATTGAAGCTATACCCATTTTCACCTGAGCTGATTGAAGCAACTGGAGAACATTTTCTTGCTTACCGTAACCCCTTCCCTGGCTGGCCCAGGAGGTTACCGGGCCTGACTGTGTTCCTCATTCGCCAAGCGCCTGGGAATTTCACGGGCATATGACACGTCGCGTTTAGTGAAGTTTTTTTTTTCACGGTCTAAGGGATATATAACTGTGTAAAATTGTCGCAGTAAGAATTGTTTGAACTTCCCTTGAGTAACTCTTCTGACAGTGAAAACAGACGTGGTTTGAAGACAAAGAAGATGTTATGATTCTTAGTTTCTCTTCAGTTGTCTTCGCCATGGCGCTTTACAGACCACTTATATCATATGCAGGGGCCTTGGACGAAATCATGCGAGATAGTCACAGCGACGACAATAATTTGTATGGAGATAGTAGTGATTCATAGGAAGAAAGTGACGGAGAAGATGATTTGTTTCCGAGGATGATGGTAGATGCAATAAAAAATGATAAAGTCAGTGACGATGATAGATCTAGATTCTAGATCAGCTTCGGTTTCAGATGAGGATCGCGATGGTGATCATCAACACCAGATTCTGTGTATAAACCAGGCCCTTCAAATCATTCTAGATCTAGATCTAGTAATGAAGATGAAGAAGTGACAGGTGTAAGCAGAAGCAGAGGTCATATTTTTTGTATTCCCTCTACACTCTCTCCTACTTTTTTCTCTCAAAAACATTCATATAATCATACGTGGTTGGATAGGCAATTCAATTGTCTATCCTCACACATAGCTACAATGCACTAGGTCAAGAAATAACATATGGGCGATTTGTGGACACACCCTATTTTGGGTGTTTTCTCCTCTTTACTGATATGCTGTAGCTCTTTGGCAGGCAAGGGGTTAAGGAAAAAACACATATGCCGCTGGTGGGGTTCGAACCTAGTAGCTCTCAGTCTACAGTCCAATGCTATTTCGCTAGACTACTGCACCCTCCATGTAAATTAGTAGCCTACTTTATTAATTATAATATAATAGGAACTATCATGAAAATATTTTGAGTTAACTTAAACAACGAAAAGGCTAGCCTGCAGTTGAAAGATAGAAGTGGAAGCTGATGGTACTCACATTCACGGAGTGGCAATGTATCAGATCTTTGAAGTATTCAAACGTGTGATCAAGATTTCCAAAGGGTGTCTCTGATGATAGCAAAATAAACATACATTTGTTTTCAACGTATTGTATAAAACAACATCGTCCTTCGTCTTTATTTTTTATTTGCTCTTTACTTTCTTTCTCAAAGTTCCCTCTGTCTCTCCTACCCCTCCTTCCCTCAATCTGTCTGTCTGTCTGCCTCTCTCTCTCTCTCTCTCTCTCTCTCTCTCTCTCTCTCTCTCTCTGTCTCTCTCTCTCTCTGACCCTATCTCCTCTCCCCCCTTCTCACGCCCTCCGTCTCTCATTTCCTTTTATTTATTTTACTGTATTTCACTTGAAGACCAATACCAGTCATTCACAATTTTAACTCATTCCCACCTAAGCAATGGCGAATTTGGGGCTGTTTTAGGCCCTTTTTCACACATCGCGTCCCTACTGGTTACGTCTGCATAGGTCTCAATTTTCCGCTATAGAGCGGAACTCCGCTATGGCCTTTTCTTCCGCTATGCCCGCTTTTATTTAAAAAAAAAAATTTGCTGCTCTATTCCCGTTCTATTCGCATCTGCCGGTTCCGCGATAGCGGAGACTACATCGGCCAGCGGGAAAAAAATCCTCTCTGCTATTAACCAAATAAAATGTTATGTAAAGTAGTAAAGTAAGCAGTGTGAAAGTAATAGTGTATCCATCTATACATGGTTTTAAACCTTTCTTGATCTGTTTGTTCAAAAAATGATGTTCTGTCGTTGCTCCGCGGAAAGTTCCTCCTTTTTCAAAATTTTGAGTTAAGACCTATGATCAGTCTAAATTCTAAATTACACAGCTGTAGCGCAGGAAAAACTTGGTCTTGACCTAGAACATGAGTGTCACCGATTTCAATTGGCATAGGAAAACTATAGAAACACAATTTGGTCATATGCTATTTTCTTTCCAAGACCTTATTTCAGTTCATTAGTATCGTAGCTCGATTATTTTGTTGGAGTAAATATATACCAAAGGCCTTAGAGCTGGCAAGAAATATAACGTAACTCAAGTTGTGATACATTTGTTCAGCAGGCAACCACCCATTTGACATGGCAGACATTAGAATTCAAAACTATTGTAACCCAAGTCACCGAGATACGATACTTGTGTTGCCAATTCACAGACAAATGGAGTTTACGATGTTTCATCAAAGGGGTATAACTTCCTTACTTTAAAAAATATGGTACGCCGTTTTGACACAATGTGTTCGCCAATTAGTTGTTTAACATATGTTTTAGTGCAAAAATATCGTCTCTCGACTTACGATAGTCTTGCACCCTACCTCGACATGTCCTTTACTTATTTGATTGTTTTAGTCAACAGCAAACCCCACAACATCATGATTACCATCATGATCATCATCATCATCATCATCATCATCATCATCATCATCATCATCATCATCATCATCATCATATGGAGGTTCTTTTGGCAGTTGTCCTTGGGGTCTGAGTGGTTAAGGCACTCGCATCAGAAGACGAAGGTCACGGGTTCGAGCCCAGGTTCACCCAAGATGTTTTTCAGAGTTTTCTCTGGCCCACGGCTCATGTTGAGTCGCCTTGTCCTATCGGAGATGGACGTTTAAAACATAGGTCCCACCTTTGAAATAACCTTAAATTTGTTGAAAATGGGTGTAAGACTCAAGTCATTCATTCATTCATTGATTCTTTAGGGGTCTTTTCCTCGTTTATTCTGGAGCCTCTGTTTTACAGTTGGATACCCTTCCTAACACCATAACCAACCACTGAGCTCTTGGCTTTCTCCTTTACACAAGTCAACTTTTATAAAGCCATTCACCAGGAGGTGGTGCACCAATAGCCAGGAAATGTCTTCAGTAATGGGATTGACCATAACTTTAGTTGAAGCTGGGTTGCTGCTTGAACATTCAGTGGCGGAATTCTTATTTTTTTGCTTAATATTATGTGGTTACATTTCTCAGCAGGAACATGTAGGATTTGTGGGAGATTGTTTTAATAAGCAGCACCTTTTGAAGTAGATATACAGACCTGCCATTTATCCTGATTTAGTCAGGATAGCCTGACATATAGACATTTAGAGCAGATATCCTGATTTTTTAGCATTAATTGTAAAAAATACTGATTAAAAAAAATTGTATTCTTCATTGTATTAGTTGATCCTGATTTTTTTCCTCAAATACTGATTTTTTTGACTGGGTATCCTGATTTTACTTTAAAAATTGTGGCAGGTCTGGATATTATAAATGAGAAGGACTGTACTGCTGTGCTTGTAGAAGTAGGAAGGTTAATAGCTTTCTGTCACTCTGGCATGCAGGAAATTGTGGAGAGAATGCCTGCTGACCCCCTGGAGGCAGAACTTCTAATGATGGCGGAGGCTGTGGCCTCGGACACACGGGCCGGGGACAGTGACACGGACTCTGAAGACGCAACAGCGGAGGATTACAGTGCCCCTGGTGAGACATCATTTCCCTGTCTATGTTTGCTCATTACAAATAGGGGGAAAGGGGGTGGGTGGGTGGGGATGGTGAAGGCAGTAGAGGCAACCATCACCTGAATCTAGACTTATCCATCTCTTCAAAGTTATGAAGGAATGGTGGCAGTGTCTCCCTGATGCACAATAACTGATATGTCTCTACTAGGTTTAGGGAGGAGGGCCTGGAGGGTGGGGAAAAGGGATTGGGGCCATGTGGGGTTGTGGTCATGACTGACACCTAAGTTGTGATGCCCTTTCATAGCTGGAATTATGCTTCTTATATTATATCAGAAATACTGGTATTCTTGCAATTCCAAGCATTGCTATGACTGACTATACTTATTACATGATGCACAGACTAAATCAGTAGTTCTTCTGAGCCATTTGACTCATAAGGCCAGAGTTTATCCCGGTTTCAGTAACATGAAGGAAACAGTGATAAATTTTTATCATGCATTTATTCAATATTTAGATATCTAGATATAGATGTATGTATAATTGACTTACCTGTATAAGGAAAAGGGTGATCCCTTAACAGCTCTGTTGTTGTAGTTCACAACATAACAATTCTGCACCATCTTGAACTTGAAAAGAAGCAATTTGCAGGACTGAGTTGGCTATGCTACAATCTAGATCTGTAGTAGATCTATTAGATCCTATCAGAGCAAGGCTGCTTTTAAATAACAAAATAATATCAATACTAAAATTATTACAATGTAGACGATCCAAATGTTTATAAATGTTACAACCGTAAAAGCCCCGCTGCTGTCTGATTGAAGCACTGAACAGCGTGTGGCCTCTAACCTCCGGTGGTTGCCCAACAATCATGGCCGTCAACCTCGGCCTAATAGTCACGGCGGAAGTTGAGCGTTCTGACTCCAGTTAGTTATTAATAGCTCCATGAGGTATTCGGAGAAGAATGGAAGAGGGCTCTTAGGCAGGAAAGGGTTAAATAGGGGTGCCTAGAATCTCAGATGCCCGATAAACATGTAGAAGCAAGTACAAGGAAGTCTTGATTTGTCTCAATTTCAGATGATGATGCCAGACTTCCTCAAAGGGATGATGAAATAATAATAAGAAAGAGAGAAGGGGGAAGAGAGGAGGACATGATTCAGATGGCGTTGAGGATGGCAGAGGAAATGACAGGTCCAATTGATGATCTTGAATCATCCGTGGAACCTGTGGTTGTCAACACTGGTAGGTGGACTAAACTCTCTTACCCTTCATTGCAGAACTGACTCAGTTTGTTTAGTTTGAAATGTATATCAGGCTCTTCATTAATAGGTGTTCTCTTGTACTTAGTTTCGTTGTATTATCTTGTGTGGTTAAAATTCGGGAAGGAAAGATTATATAGAGATTTGAAAGTTAGGATAGTTAGCTTAATACTGCTTGGTAAAGCATCACCCGAGATAGATGTAGGAGAAGAAGGTTTGCTTGGTAAGACCCCAGTGGACCTGGCTATACTCAGAAATAGCTGACGCCTGTCAACGAGCTCCCGGTGCAAAATTATAACATGACTCGGTGCTGTTTGCTCACATTCATCATTCTCATCATCATCATTGCCTGTCACCCCTACCAAGGTGTAGGCCATGGACCAGAGACTTCCACTCACTGCTGTCTTGAAACAGTTTCTACTATTCATTCCAAGAGTACCCACTTCTCTTCACATTTCACATCCTCATCCAGGCATTTTCTCCGGCTCCAGTTAATCTCAGAGATGCCAACCACTGCGCAAAATATGCAATTTGTTTTAATTTTCATGCTCAGTACGCAGATGCGTAAAACTGAAGTAAAATGCGCATAAATTTAGGTTGGAGGTTAAACATCTTTAAACGTATCAATAGCCTTTCAAACATGTTTTATGGTCTATTCAATACGAAGTACTAGTAACGAAAATACCTGTACATTCTTTGTAGTATCGACCTTACCGATGTGGGAATATAGATGTAGTTGAAATAATACTGGAATCGAGTATGCCCACGCTTGTTTACTTCTTAGGCCTACTTTACTTCCGTGCCGCGCTCTTTGGTTGTCTTTGCTGAGATCCATCTGCCATCTTGTCATAAATTTGAGCTAGAGAATCCAATACAGTATACAGTCCCATCCCATTAACCTAAAATCTAGGTTAGGCCTATAGATCTCTAGATTAGATTTTAGATCTAGATTTGGACAGTGTGTTTGATCTTGGTTTATGTGTATCGAGATTCTAGATTAGATCTAGAGTCTAGATCTAGATCTAGATTGGATTTTAGCTCTAGATCTAGATCTAGAAGATCTATTCTAGATTTGGGCAGTGTCTTTGATCTTGGTTTGTATGTAGACTCTAGATCTATCGAGATTCTAGATTAGGTCTAGACTGTTTGATTTAAAATGTATACCATTTAGCTTGTTTCGTGTTATTTGTGTGTTTTTAGAATAAATTCTGTTCTGCTTAGGGATGGTAAGAACTTTTATGGCAAAATACAAATTTTTTTGGGCTAGCAATAAGAAACATTTTTTTTGAGGTTGGCATCTCTGTAATCTGTGGCCTACCCCTATTCCTTTTCAACTGGGTGTCATGGATTTCCATCTTGTAAAGGCAAAGGGCTGGGAAAGATGGAGGAAGCTTCCGGAGGGCTACCTGACCTACAACATTGGAGAGCCACTGCCTCATAACATAACATAAGGCAGGATTTATTACTCCAGCAAATTTAAACCTTAACTAGTCCTTCAGGGGGTCTCTGTGACATAGCGGTAAGACACTCGTCTCAGAAGACGAAAAGTCGCGGGTTCGAGCCAAGATTTTTTTGTTTTCTCTCGCTCTGGCTCGTGTGGAGTCGCCTAGTCATATTGGAGATGGACGTTTAAAAGATAAGTCCCTCCTCTGATATAACCTTAAATGTGTTGAAAAGGGGTGTGAAACTCAAGTCATTCATTATTTTAGTCCTTCAGCGGACAGCACCCGCTTTTCTCACATAATAATAATAATAATAATAATAAGAATAAGAATAATAATAATAATAGTAATAATAATTTATTTATTTATATAGCGCCTAAATCTACCTTGTGCTCAGAGGTGCTTTACAATAAAATCATTGAACATACACATATTACAACACAATTATTACTTACACATAGAACATACTTACAAATAGACATGTCTTTTTAAAAAAATGCAATGAAATAAATGACTAAAAATTAATTGATCAAAGTGTGATTTAAAGAGATACGTTTTTAGATGCTTTTTAAAACTCTCTATTGTTTTACTATTCTTTATAAAACTGGCAGTTCGTTTCATAAAAGAGGTGCCGGTTTATAAAAAGCTCTCTCACTGATTGCAGATATACTAATAGGGACATAAAACAGATCTTTATTGCTAGATCTAAGGGTTCGGTGGGGCCTATACGAGTGTACAGTCTCTTGTTAATAAATATAATGGGGCTGACTTATCGTAACACCTTAAAGCAGAACAAAGTATCTTAAAATCAATTCTTAAACGTACTGTAAGCCAGTGTAAATCTTATAAAATAGGGTTTATATGATCACCGAAACCACAGCTCATTACCATCCTTGCAGCTCTGTTTTCTAACTTTTGAAGCTTTTCAATTACATACTTAGGGCCAGATTTCAAAAGAGCATTACAATAATCAATATGACTTAACACAAATGATATTACTAAAATTTTTATAGATTCATGATCTAAAAAGCGCATGAGTAATCATGCATAGACGAGAATCAAAATAAGCTCCTAAATTTCTACCATTCAAAACTTTTATATCACTACCAGCAATATTCAAAGATTCACCCTCTGTCCTTAGTCGATGGTTGCCAAAAAAACCCCTAATGATTTCTGTTTTATCTTCATTCAATTTCAAATTACTTAAAACCATCCATTCTTTAATTTCTTTCACACAAGCTTCAACCCAAGTAATAATGGCATGTTTTGTATATTCAGTAACAGGAAAATAGCGAAGTTGATTTCAAGCCTTCTCGGATTATAGTGAAAAACTATTGCTTTCACTTTCATGCTCATGTTGCAAATGTTAGTCCTTAACTTGCTATTTTCGACTTAAGAATCTGTTGTCCTTGCTAAATTTGAGTCACATTCACAATATACCAAGTTTAAAGAGAGATAACAAAAAAATTGTGCGACTATAATTATTCATGAGTAACGTCCCTTGAGTCTGTAATGGTTGACCACGATCTGTGAATTGTCTCCTTTGCGAGCCACGAAATGATTGATTTTTTTCTATTTTTCCGTTGCGACCTTACACTGTTGTGATTGAGAATGGATTCCAATGATGAGAGTGAAGTGTTTAGAACATGATTTTTAACTAATGTGATGAATATTTAGATTGAAAGTGATGATTCTAACAGCTTGACAGTTTGGGAGTTAGTTCATGATCCTGGGACAGGCAATCGCAGAGAATCTCGGTAGTTCATACGACAAGCCATCCTGAATATTTCATGATGATATTCCAAGTGGTTACTGAGTTATGATTTTTTGAATGGACTGTATCTACTTTTTACAGGCCCATTGACTTACTTCATGTCTGATGTGGCATTGCAGTATACCACAGGGCTACACAATTCATTAGGAGTCTCCCACCCACACCATGGACTCAATTCTATTGATTGTGTTTTCAGTGTGCTTGAGAGTTGAAGACACATTCTGTCACTTAAA
>JAUEKS010049070.1:0-10129 GCA_031762815.1 Tylodina fungina
ATTTAGGCCTTATCATGTCTCTAATTCCCCAGTTTCTCCACCTCTGTCCTTTACAGGGTCTTATGACAGCATTGCTAGATCTAGATCTAGTTCAGCTTCACTGTTACTGCTCTGTTGATAGTCATCATTATCGTTACTAGAGCCATCCCACTCATCTAGATCTAGATGTAAATCTCTAGATCTAGACTCTACTAGATCTAGATCTAAGCCTAAACTTTCATCGCTATTTTCCTGTTCTAACTCGATCAGATGTAAGGCCCCAATGGCTGTAATACGACGAGGTCGAGACATAGTAGATATGATGCTCCTGACAACAATGTAAACAAAACACTAGAAGACCTTCTAGGCCTACAGAAACACCGATTCAATTCACTGCAAACCATCGAAACTAGCCCCAAAACGATATTATTCGTCGAAGCAAGCGGAAGTAGATCTGCATCTGGGATTTGGTTGGTTTTGAAAAGATGGTTCAGATGTTATTATAGAATTTCAACCGAGCTGGTGGGAACGGCTCGCCATCGTCAATGTAAAATCCATGAGCCGCTGTGAGCGGCGTGTCGGAGTGAATCAGTTAACTGAATTTGTAGCTTCTCTTGATTGATCCTTTTTTTTTTTGGCACCCTGTCATAATTCAATCCCTTAGGAAAAACTGTTGGCTCTAATGCCTCTCTGATTATAGTGCCTTTATGAGCAAATCTGCCCCTTAGTTCTGTTTTAAAGGCAAAAGAAAATATATTTGCTGTGTAAAAATAATCATTGAGTATGATTCTGCCTTTTTCCTAAATAAGAAATAATTATGATTCGCCAGTTTTCTTGTCCTATAAATGAGCTGTTCGCGGGTTCAAATCCTAGCTGTGCTAGGCATGTGGCCTTGGGAAAGGCACTTTTCACAAATTCCCTCACCCCACCCAGGTGTAAAAAGGTACCCGATTATAGACAGTGAACAATATTGTCAGTATGTTAGTATGAGTGCCTAAATGGCAGCCTATACTGTATACTCCTCAGAAAGTTTAGCTGGTTACAGTATGATATTAATCCGTTGGGGTAATAATAGTGTGTAAGCGCGCAAGTCTGTAAGTTAAGTAGTAATGGGGATTGACGATGTCGTAGGTGCTCATGGATTAGGAGACAAAAAAACTAATCTAGTGGGCTCAAATGAACAAATTCATCATCGGGAACACATGCTTTGAGCAGCCAGCAAGAAGAAAATACAAATACAAGTGGGAAAAGTCTTGAAGACAGAATAAGAAACCAAACAGATTACATCCTATACAGTAAAAAATGCTCTCCTAACATACAAGACATTACCAAGTGTCGATTGTTACAGGGACCATATTCTGGTAATGGCCAGCATTAAACTAAGAAACAAAAGGGTGGTCTAGTGGTAAGAGCATTGGACTATGGGTCATGAGGTACAGGGTTCGAAGCTCAGCGGAGATTTTCCGTCACATACTGAAATAGACTGCACCTAAAGACCACTTTTCCCACATTTCATCTCTACTGGTCAACAGGTGTTGATTAGATAAAGCCACCCGAAGACCCCGCCCCAATTTACCAATGTTTGTTCCTACCCGAAGTTCCTTGCATAATAACGTCACTCATAACCTCGCATCCCTACCCACAATTCATCGTTTTTAGTCGCCTGTCTTAGTAATTGGTCAGCCCCAGATCATCCTTGCATTTGCCAACTTCTGGTCAACAGCTTCGACCTGGCGGTGCGCTAAAAAACACATGGTTCCTGTTGCATACGAAGATGTGCCATACACGTAAGCAGTGGTCGGCAGCTATCGAGATCACTGCAGCGGTAGCCAGCAGGTTGTGCAATATATTGTGACCTACCTGGTGCTCAATCATGTTTGGCTCCTCCCAGCACTGAGATTTGTTAACAGATCAGACCTGGAGTTGATCTCCATTAGGAAAATAGTCCTTATAGCCATTTTTATCATGTTGTATAAATGCGCCATGTGACGGAAAAGTGCTAACCCCTTCTCGATACCTATAAGACGTACATGTATGTCCAAAAAAGAGTAAAATTTTCGTGCATGGATGTACATGTATGTCCCGGAAATCTCAGAGATTTAGGTTCCAAAACACCATGTAGGACATACCCGTACGTTCAGTAGAAAAATCTCTAACAAAGCTTTCGTTGTCAATGTTAGAGCCGAAAAAAAAATGCCAAAAACATTTAGTCGAGAGTCCAACCTGGCAGTGGCAGAAACACTGTAGACTGCTGGTGACTGACAGCACGACAACTCCCTTGACATCAGTTGCTGAAAACGAACATAGCACATCTTCTGATCCTCAGTACAGGGCACGAAGATCGCTTTTTGAAATTGGTTTACTATTTGCTGATGATTCTGATGATGAATTAGATCTAGATCTCTAGACTCAGGATCAGAGTATGAGATTTCACAGGCAAGTATAATACGCATGTGACAGCCATTTGGAAAAATACTACGCAATTCCTTGATTTACCCCTACGTAAACTGGAAACAGCATTACTAACAATGGCGTCGTCAGGTGGAATTGAAAACCTGTGGTATCGAGGGGATTGAAGAAGGCTGATAGAGAGATCGCTTGTTAAATATAATATAAGACATCAAGCAACCTTCTTAGGTCATAAAATGAGGAGAGAGGGACTGGAACCACGGGAAAGAAGGAAAAAGAAGCAGACGAAGACATCAGACAATATGAAAAGATCTTGAGTCTGATGGCATGGTTCAAAATGGAAAAAATAATGGATGTATTGTCAGCTATGAAGAGATGGAGATACCTGGACGGAATTGATCGCCAATGCTGGACGATGATGATCATAATGGCCAAACAGGAAAGTTGGGAACTTGGTGGTACAATATTTTCGCTGAAGTGCATTCTTGCAAAAAAAACAAAACAAGTTTAACTTTCATTCCAAGTAGCTATTTATTGACCAACTGACTATAATCAGCAAGTAGGCGACAATAAGTTACACACATTGATAAATAATAATAATATAATAATAATAATGATGATGATGATAATGATATCTAGCTTTGTATTGTAATAGATGAAGATGATAGAATTAGTTACTTCAAAACATTCTCGGGGAGGAATCAAATTTATGGCATTAAAAGAGAAAAAGAAAAAAAAAGGTTTGAAAGGAATATTTTTGGAAGAGTTAAGTCCATCTCGGACTGGCCTCTGTGATTCGTATTGCATGAAGAGAAAATCAATCGAAAGCAGTTCGAAAGCTTGAATTTCATCTCCCACCCCGAAATCTACAGAGTATCATCCCATAAGGCTGGTGCAAATAGAGAAAGCACAAGCGATATTTTGACAGGAAGTGTCGTGCTTTCATTGCCATGTACTTCACATCGACCGGTATTATTATGTTTTACAACTGGATGCTACTGGCAGAGAGCACTGACATTCTATGGGAGCTTAGGACCACCACAAGTTTGAAAAAAATACCAAATGGCCTGACTTTCAGTTCCAAAACAAATAGAGTAACTATCAGACGCCCCATCCCATGAGCAGTACTGCATAGAAATAACTTTACCCCTGACGAAATAAGACGACAATGCTTATGTTTGCTCACACTCCTGTTCCAATGAAATGCAACACACAATGCAATTACTGTAAGCAAACATCATTTCAATCCTAAAAGGGAGACTTAAAATTTAAAACGCAAAGGATGACAGAAATCTGAATAAGACTGACATTAGCTCACCAATATTGAATCCTAAAGGTAAGATGTACATGCCCTCCCTGAGTGTGTCTGTTTCCAGCATTGCGTGTGTTTCCTTTGGCACACATCCCTACAGAGGTCGGTACTTCTTCCACACATTCCCCACAGGAGCTGCTTCTCCACCTTCCACACAGCGTGTGTGTCCCAATGGAAAACAATTTTCCTTTTTGGCAAAACTGGCAGTGTTGACTAGCGAGAGGACATCGTATTTACGTAGAGATATAGAAAACTTTTCTTTCTTTCTGATATTGAGAAAAGAATTTGATTTCCAGTGGGACACGCTTGAAATGTCGCACAAGATTCAACCTGCTTGAAATGATGCACAGTCTCACTGACTGTGAGGAAGAGTGGTGGGACAACATCCCAGAATCCAACATCCTACAGATATATCCAAGTAAAGTCATTGATTTCCATGGAATAAACCAAACACTTCTGGGATGAGGGAATTGGAAAACAAAACAAGAACAAGTGCTGGAGCTGGTGTGTTGTGTAGAGACATTAGGGCATTGTGAACTATTGGGCCATCATCTCTGTCACTACACAACTGAAGTAAGCAAACAATTGTAAAACAATGCAGTTATGTACAGTATCTTTGGAACAAATAGTATTATTCGTATGAGGAAAGCAATGGCAACTACAAATACAAAATATTTTGGTACTACATATTTTCTTTTAATCAACCAATCTACTATGGCCACAGTTCAGTTTCTCTTCATTAATAACCCACTCACATCACCCCAGCCTCTACGCAATCATTTGCCGGACACAAAGACCTTATATTCACACCCCAAACCTGGACTACAGGAGATAAAGAGCAAATTAATTTGTTCCAAGAATAAAACAACAAAACAGAACCAAACTAAAGTTAAAAAATACATTTTGACCATAACATTTTCTCAGTAGATATGAAAAAATATAACACACCAATAGAAGCTTCAATCCTCATTTATTAAACAAATTTTATATATATCTTTCTGTAGTGGACAGGAAGAGAGAAAACAAGCTGTGCGGCTATGAAAAAAAACAAGTGTACACTAATACTATTCATTGCCATTCTTAACCCTTCAAAGGAATGAGACACCTGCATGACAACCTGACCTGCACATCAGAAATCTTCTTCCACATTTATGTTCAATAATCCAATAAAAGTTTTATAGCAACACTTTTCGAAAGAGAATACAAGCCAATTCAATAGGTCACAGAAGTCAAAGCATCCAACTCCAAAACTTGAGCAGTATTAATCGCATTGAGTGTTGGGGAATCGCTTGTAAATTTGCCGCAAAAATTCTATCCGTTCATAATGACATCTCATTCACGCAAATTTCTAATCCACCCACGCATCGCTACCACACTTGCACAATGTCGCCCCCTACAAACATTCCAATCACAATGATGCTGGTACCTTCTCTCGCACACAAAACTTAATTCCACTCACACAACACTGGCACAATTTCAAAAACACTACCAGGGAACAAAGATACAGTACACTGGCCGGTGTGACCAGTCCCGCTCATCCTGCTTTATTAATAATCTCTCGTGAAATGTTGGCTTCAAAGCTGAAAATGGAAGTACAGATTGTACAGGCCTACAAAAACCTACAATAGACAGCTATTTCTTTACGCAATGTGCTTTTCACAGTGGTCATTTGATGGTCAACAGTTAAAAATAAACCAAAGATGCTTTGCTTTAAATAAAGGAATTGCAGTGAGGAAGATACGAAAGAAACAGCGCTCATGCTCTGAGGTAGAAAAGGCATCGCCAAGGGATGGATCGCAATGCTATTATGAGAGTAACCAACCTAACCTAACTTTAGTTGGTGGAGGTCACTTATATTATTTTGTCTTCCTTGGTCACTGAAATGGGAAGTTATTACTACCCGGTATCGAGAATAACAACCAATGGGAAAAAATGCACTGATGAAGTGCTAAAAATTTAACGGGTGGAGATATACTCACTATATCTAATCATAAATCTTGTTTGCCACAATGTAGGAACCTCCTCCACAATATAATATCTGACCAAGTGGGGCAAGCAAAGACACATCATATTATATATAGAGTAGTCATCATTGTTCTCATCAATAAGTGTTTTCTCATTAAATTTTCACGTTTTCTCACCAGAGCTCACTAGGACAATGCAACTCAAAGCAACTCCGATAAATTGGCATTAATTCGAGAGTCCTCGTGTAAAATTAAAATAGCGAAATGTCCCTGTATGTGAGAACGTGAAATGTGACAACATATATCACCCGCACACTTACATCTCTTATCAATATATTCAGGCATTGCACTCGGGCCACACACAAATACTTTCAATCCATGAGATTTCTACTACGTACAAATGAGATGTGTATGTACAGAAAATGTACAGCAAACTGAAGGTTAAGAACAAAATGCATGAAGGAATGGGAACATAATTATACATCATTTCTTTCTCTCTTGCTAGAAAACAAGATTAAAAATGACTTCCGAACCACATATAAAAAAAAGGAGATAAAAATATTAAAGAGAATTAGTGTCTATGCAAGAATCACTGCAGAACGTTAACATAACAAACAGGAAATCTTATCTGTGAAGAACATATTCCTTTGATAGTAGGGACAGAAAAGTACAATCATTGAGGACACTGAGTAAGACTGTCCGACTTGAGAGCCTAAGGTGGACTAACCCAATGCTCAATCATTCGTAACCTGAAATATGTCTACGGGAAAGGATACTAGCAGTGTTCAATCCACACCTTGTTGTAATATAACGGTGAGCTAACCCTAGACTCAATCACTCGCAGCTCAGAGAAGGAAATCTCCCTCGACTGCTCACGCTCTAGCTCATACTCTCAGAATATAAAACTCTACTCAAGCCCGAGGTTAAATGAGCAAGCATGGATACATGGATCTATTTTGTTGTCCCCACTCCCTCTCTCGGAACATGGTTATAAATAGTAAATAATATTTAATATACTGTATCATATTATATGTACATTTCTGATAAAGGGGGAAGAAATTTATTGCAAGGTTTATCATTATGGTACCTACTTAAAAATTTACTACTGGTACCTGTTTACTAACAATGTTAAGGGCTCTTTAATGGATCCTTTGCTTTCCCTCTACTTTTATCATCATATACTACAAATACTACTTTTTTGCTATAATATTTATTACTCCTACTGACTGAGAAGAAAATGCAAATGCCATATCAGAGAGGCTGTATATCATATGTACAAATGAACAATCATGAAAACAAAGTCAGGAATAACTAGGAGCAAATCAAAACTACACTGATATATTTTGATTATTAACATGCACAGAGAATCATAGCGATGATGAGAGGAGGCGAATCAAACTCCTGCAATGGGTCACAGTCAGTCCGTATAATGCTTCAACGAGACACCTGATGTAGGCCTCGCACAATTAATTAGCCAAGTAGTTTCTAGTTTGTTCTTCAGTAAATTCAGCAGCACTAAAATGGAAAGAACCTGGCACCGTTTGAATTCTAACTTTCAGACTCGGGTTGCTGTGGTTGCCAAGGTAGGCACTGCCTACACATTCCTTTCTTTTCTTCAATCTCCTACACAGTCCTGGCAAGTGCATGGTGCAGGAGTTGACTAGCACGCCCTGGAGAGCATAGGGAGTTCATCATTTCTACGACTACACATTTCTGGAGCGGTGATAACAAGTTGTTAAAGATGGGTCGCGATGGTTCTGATGCTTTTGCCAGTAACGGGTCGCAGACTAACCTAAGTAAGTAAATACATTTCCTCGAACCATGTTTACATGTACAGAATAGAATGTTATCAATGAATCATCATAGAGTGCACGCAGAGGTCACCAGGCGTCCACTCTACTAGACTCTATTCACAGACTTGCACGAGTGATGTAGTAACAGGTCTCAAGGTCACAGTGAGTCCATGGGCATACACAAGTCAGACTCGACAGTTTGACACCCGCCAACACACCACAATCACAGTGTTGCCTGTCTATCAATACTCACATGAAAGAGCCCAGTTTGCTCACATGAAAGAGCCCAGTTCTCCAGAATGAAAAGAGTGACAAATGTCGTAATGAAAGGGTGAGGTTTATCTCTTTAAGCCATTGCACAACTGCGTGGGTGCATAATGATGACATAAAAAACTCTTCCACAAATCAAAAGGAACTTCAAGCAGCACGTTAAAAACATCAACACTGAAATTCCAAGTACATTTATATCACACAAATCGCTGTCAAACACAGACCTATTGAAAGGGGAGGGGGGTTATTGTGATGTAGGCATGGGAATGGGGAAGAGGAGCAAGGAAAAAGTGGTTTACAATACAAAATAAAACAGAAATGTAAAGAAAGAAAGACCGAAAGGGAGACCTGGAATTAATTGAGGTCCACCGGCAAGTGGTGTTAGCGAGAGGTTTCATGGCAGTTTAAGTACATGTTCACTCTCTTCTTCGCAGTCTCTGAGTTCATTTTTCTTCTTTTGAGTCGGACCAGCCTAAGAGGCGACTGACACTAAATGAAGCTCCTGGCAAGAATTTTTTCATTACCATCCTGATCAAGTCAGATGGGTATGCAATGTACTGTGTGAACAGAACTGATAAAACTAAAAGCACAGGTTGTGCACGCGCATGGCACTTCAAAATATCTACAACAGCTAGGGCTATCGTGTTGATGAACATTCTCTTTTTGTTTTCAAGAAGATTGGGACTACGGAATTGAAACAGGAATGTTAAGTTTTGTAATCGCTTGTCAAACTAAAACTGATACTTAAAAATAAACCATAGAAGGAAAAAGACTGTGTCCGACATTTATTATAACAGAACACCACAACAATCACGGGTGAGACGTTTGTCCAAGAGTTGGTCTGCGTGTTTGTTTGCCCATCAAAGCATTAGCTGGTTGGTCAAGTGTAATGTCCTGCGCATACCCATCGGTCATCTCAGCTTCAAGGAGACCCACACGGGCATTTCCTGCTCCACCCCTACCTAGCACCGTTTAGCGGCACTCCCATACCTTCACCGACTGGTCTACACTTCCTGTGATCACATAGGGGGAGTTTCGGTGCATATCTGAGGAGAAAAAAATTAACATTTTCTGTTACACATGGAATCTTTTCTCTTATCATCAGATTTCTTTCATATGTACAGCATATTTTGTCAATATGGATGTTATGCAATAAATAAAAACTACAAATTATTCTTAATCTACTGAATTAATAAAGCAATATTTTAACAGCAATTTTCAGCGATAATGAGAACATTTTTTAAAAGGGGAAAGTTACCGCAGCGATTGAGCTCAATCTGTAAAAACACAATTATGGACGTGGCGGTTCCATTTTTAGTTAATAATACTGAAGATAATATGGTTACTTGATTGTCACATGCTGCGCCATCCAGTCAAACTGAAATGTATTTTTCACTTTAGCATCAAACTCTTTGATGCAAATTGTATCAACTTTTAATAATTTCTTCATTTTGTTGGGTTTACTTTTATAATAAGGATGTCACAGCCATTTGAAAAAATACTACCCAGCGCCTTGATTTACCCCTACGTAAACTGAAACCAGCATCACTAAAAAATGGCGTCGTCAAATGAAATTGAAAACCTGTGGTATTGAAGGGGTTAAGACACTAGCCTCAGAAAACATAGGCCGCGGGTTCGAGCCCAGGTTCACCTAAGATTTTTTTCAGTTTTCTCTGGCCCTGGCTCATGTGGAGTCGCGTTGTCCTATCGGAGACGGAATTTAAAAACATAGGTCTCACCTCTTATATAACCTTAAATGTGTTGAAAAGGGGCGTAAAACTAAGTCTAAGTCAAATATACAGGATTTAACATGAGACACCACTGCATCCTCCACACTCACAACAGATGAAATGGAAGAAAACACCTTCCGAAATGCTAAGAAAACTTTGTGAATCAAAATAATATCCTTAAAATGGAACAATGCCACAAAGAAAGTACATTTACCACTATTATTTTCTTCTTCTGAAAAGAGCGTATATAAAAAGGAATACATAGCAGTTCAGGTTTGTTGTTTCTTGACTACCAACCGCCAGATACATATATAAACTCTTCACAACTTCAACTTCTCATTCAATATAACATTAAGAGGTTTCAGTGCTTCCTCTAAGAAATTGTAGAAAATGAGGATTTTTTTCTACAGCCCGCCGTAGGCGGGCAATGCGACCGCCGAAGGCGGGAGCCCACCTAGGGGGGTCCGGGGGCATGCTCCCCCGGAATTTAAAAAAAATTGACAAGCAAATAAAGCCATTTGGGGCCATTCTGGCATCAAGTTCTTATTTTTGATATGCAGTCTCCAAGTTTGTATTTCACAACACCAATGCGGTTAAACGATCGCTCAACCACCTCCTCCGTCCATTTCCATGACCACTTGTTCCTCACAGTACTGTCGATTGTTTTGACAG
>JAUEKS010049181.1:0-10127 GCA_031762815.1 Tylodina fungina
CTTGGCTAGCTTGACTCAAGCGTGCACTTGTTCGAAGTGTGCGTGCATTTAGACATTTGATTTATATAGTAAAAATTCTGTCATAAGGGGTATGCATGTATTACTCGAAGCGTGCGTTTGCACAGCGTGCACTTGCACAGCATATACTGTATTGATGCTAAATTGCAAGACAAGATTGTGAACACAGAAGTGCTACACTAAGTGATTGTCTCGTCACTATTCTCAGTCCTGAGACAAAGAAGGCTAAGAAGATGGCTTGATTATGTGAGAGAATGGAATACACTAAAATCCTCTAGCAAGTACTATATTAGAAGCTACCAAATAGACGAATAAATAGGAAATGTCCTAAGGTGTGATGCAAAAAAGTTTGCAAGATCACTCTCCAAGAACTCTCAATTAAATTAAGAAGAATGGGAAGAAACTGCAGGAACCTGCAATCAGTGGAGATCCGATATAGACCAATGGGCACAATGCTACGAGAATACCCAGTTGAAGAGGCAGAGAAAACAAGAACAATTTGGAAGGGAATGACAGGAGCAGGTAATAATGACCCAATTCTGTTCTATTGCATATACTGCAGGAAACCTTGTCATGCAAACATAGGACTGATCAGCCATGAGTGATACTGCTCACAAAGAAGCCAGAGACTCATGCAAATGACAATGCTATCGCTGCTGAAATACGGTGCAAAGTGTCGTATATAATATAGAAAGTGAAGGTTATTGTTTTTCTGGTTTAGATTCTGAAAATCAGTTAACTATAGTGTAAACTTATTCCATGCATAACTAATGCTTTCAGTTGTAAACTTATGGAACTGATATCACTGTGTTTATTATGGAGTGTGGTAAAAGAATTATTGCTTGTTTGTAATTTGGCGAAGTATGGACAATTTGAGAGAAAACCTCAGTGTATTTGAAACATTTGATGACTAAATGTACATGAACTATCCTTGATTTCTTGATCCTAGAAGTCTATTTGCAATTGTGTAATAGGTAGGCTTCTTTGAATTTCAAAAGTGGATAAAAAAAAATATTATGTTCCAGATGCTCTGTTATGAAGAATGATACTTGTTTATAAGGTTGTTTCTTGTTGCTGTGAATATTGCTCTCCACTATTTTTAAGATTTATTTAAACTCACCCAGGACTGACCCTGATTTCAGCTGCATAGCACTCAGGACTGACCCTTTTGACCTACATTTCAAAAGTGCATTGCATCATGTGTAATAAGTGTAAAGCTATGAAATTTACAATGAGCAATCTCTTTTATGCTCTCATTGTGCTCATTACAGTCGACAACTGTTAAGTAGATGTCCTTGGGGGAGTAAGAAAAACATCGACTTATCCATCAGATCTACTCATCCATCCATCTGCGCGCTCTCATTGTGCTGATTAGTGTACTTTATTTTTACTGCGGTTGAACAATTTTGGTAATTGTGAGATTTGTTTTACCCATTGAAATGAATGTGAAGACTCACCACTTACTTATCACGTAAGTTCCTCTAGACTAGATCCAAAATGTCGTCTTATCTGGATTGTAATCCAGATCTACTACAACTCTGTTGGACTTTAAAAAAACAGCTGTTGACAGCTTCAGATCCACCGGTACTTTATAAGAAGTGACCTTTGCAAATTCGACGCAGCCTCCAATTCACTATTCACCCTTAGACTGACAACGGCTTAGATCTAGACCTAGATCTATCCAATACAATCAGGAGACCTTTCAAACATACACTGATGCTTGCAAACTCATTCATGATCTTTTT
Source organism: Tylodina fungina (assembly GCA_031762815.1). Classification (NCBI taxonomy): domain Eukaryota; kingdom Metazoa; phylum Mollusca; class Gastropoda; order Umbraculida; family Tylodinidae; genus Tylodina; species Tylodina fungina. The sequence continues at coordinate 1,764 of JAUEKS010049181.1, forward strand.
CTTTTTATCAGGATCATTCGATTTAATGTTAGAGTCTATGATCATGAAGTGTTCCATCACTCTGTCTGGCCTTTTTTTAGATTTAGCTATAGTGTGAGAAAAAGTATTTCAATTTCAATTGGCCACCTTTGCACTAGGCCTATGATTTTATAAATCCAGAGTAGTTCCTCATGCCATATAACTTGGTTTGAGACCTTGGAAGTATGAACTGGATGCACACCGGATTATTTCCACAAACGAGTTATCTCGGACTCAGCCCTGAGTGGTTGTGCTGCACTGCCCTTGTTATCTCAGGCTCTGTCTCGGGTGAGTTAATGAATTACTTTGGCTTTTTATTTGTAATTCCTAGTCTTCAGTGTGTTATACACTGAATTTCTGATTGTTTTGAGGTACTCATCCTCTTTAGTGATGCAAATGGCTACTTCTTTTTAATTTCCTTGACTGTTGTTTTTATAACTTCACATACATGCTTTTGTGTCCATTCTTTTTGGTTTGTACTTGCTGAAAACTCTTCAACTTATTGAGATTATGTATCAACTAATGTGGCATTACTGCTACTAAGTTTATTTCCCAAATAGCTCTGCTGTTCTTTTACCCTTTTCCAGTGGAGAGTGAGCAAATTATTTAAATGTACAAAATATAATACTTTACTTGTCTTTTTGTGTTTTCTTTTTCGATGTCTTTTCTGGTGGAGAAAATATGCACCACGGGCAAGAGTGTCCGCTTAAGGCAACAACAAAAATATATCAAATTAAATAGATATTCTAATATATATGATGAGAATGTTTGTCTTTTTACCTAAAAAGAAAATAGATCTAAGGGTCAGCTGGTCCACTGAGCGAACTCTGAACCATTACAACAGAACAGTAAATAGTAAACTGTCGCATTCATTCGCTTAGCATAACCCAAACAGGCTGATGCAGCTGGAAACTAGGTTAATATTTCATCCCTTGCTCTGGTGGAACCATGATGATGAGCTATTTCCTTCAACTTACATAGCAATTACAGAAAGGCTTACAACTGAAAAGGACAAAAACATGTGAAGGACAGTTTGAATAAAATGTCGACCTAGTTGTATAGCTGGCTAAATATTATTGGTAGCATCAGTGATTATTTTTGATGTAGCAAAAACTGATTTTTTTATATCATTGTTGCACAGGATGTTTGCTGGGAAAAAAATAACAAATGTGTACATTAGTTCTGCATATGAACTCATTTTACACAATGGTTTGGAGGCTTTTTTATATTAGGTGTATAGATCTATGCTGAAATTAGAATTTTGAAAGTAATATTTATAAGGTCAGCTTAACACCTCAATTTACTGTACCAGTATTATTTAATTGGAGATTTGCAATGATCATATATACTGCATCAGCATTTGTAAACATGGATGTAGAAATGACTTTGGACTGGAAGACCACAGGAATGAAACAGCCATAGGGGCAGAAACTGCAATAGAGGTTTTTGTGTAGGAATCACTGACAACACAAACACAGGTTCAACATATTTGTGTTTGGATTGCAAGAAAGACTAAAAACCTATGGATGAGACAGAAAAAAAGTTTTAATCGACTACAAATCCAAGCACAAAATCTACACAGCATGGAAGATATGATAAACTCTGGAGCAGTCAGATCACAAATATAATATTGACATTAAGATTGTGATTTGAAAAGGAACATGCCGTCGGTATACTATAAAAAAATAAGACTGAGCTTAGAGGACACCAGACAATATCAACCTTCGTTATAAGAGTGTAATACGAGGAGATGTAATACACAAATTGCATTGACAATGATGTTACTATTGTCTACTTGTGTAGAGATGATAACATGTAAAAGTAAGACCATGAGCTTAACGGCAACCAGTATCTGGTAGTGTACTTTACTTGTGGTGTTATCTTGAAACCTACGCTGTATGTAAAAAATGCATGAAAATATATGCCTAAGAGGACAAGGAAGACTTGTCTTTTAAAGGAAGACCAGTCTCAAACGTACACTTTACAAGCAAAATTCATACAAGGACGTCATGTACAAATTGTTTATTTCTATCTGAATTTGATTCTTGTTTTCATGGATAGCTGTTCTGGAAATGATTTTACATACTTCTATTTTATTTAGTTGAGAATCAGCCTTGCTGAATTATTTTGAATGTTTTAAAATGGACTGTTGCTTTCTTTTGGAGAGGAGAGAAAATAGAATTTAAGGCTTGTCTGATTAACATGAAAGAACTAAGCAACCATGGTAGGCATTCCACTATTACATAGAGCGAGGGGCAGTGCACAGTCCCTGACTGTCTGCAACGTTTCTATGAGAGTACCATGCCTGGTCCAGGTTAATGCTGTTGTCTAGATCTATGTTTCTGACCACAACAAAAAATTATAAAAAACAGATTGTTTCTATTGTTCCATGTCATAAAACAACAACAGGTGGATACAAATAGTGTAAATAATGTTTAAAACATATTGTCATGAGATTTCATTGGTTTTGTGAATTTCTTTTGAGATGTTATCACAATCAACAGAATAATTATAATTTTCGATTAGATGTACGATCTCTCTTCCTTGCCACTATTCATTGTGTTCTCGCACATTTACATATCTGATTCATCAATTTTCCTGGTCAGTAAGGACATGTTGAAGGGACAGACATGTAGGCCGACGTGTATAATTAAATAAAGGATCATGCAGTGAGAGATCAACACTGAAAACAATGATGTAATAAAAGCACTTGATAACTCAGTGTAGCTTTAACTCATTCCTACATAAATCTCCCAGCACTGCCTTCTATAGAAGGGTGCATTTATCTGCAATGGATTGATACATCTAAAATTAGGGTCAGGTCTGTAAGAAAATCGTGGAGATGGGAGGGGCTGAAGAAGAGCCTATATTCCCGAGATTACTTTGTATTGCACAAGTTTTTGGGTAGAGCTGGAGACCCAAGCTTCCTGATTTGTTACAGCAAAGACCTGGGAGTGATCAAAGATAAAGCTCATATAAAACCCACTTATCATTAGACAGGTTGTCAAAGATGATCATTGTGGGAAGAGAAGCAGTGATGAATAGTCACATTACACAAGGAAATTGGAGCAGGAGCAAATGGGAGTGAGTGTAGGTGGGGGTTTTGGCGAAGCAAGATCTCTAAAGATTTTACTACTGATAGAGAGAAAGATCATACACAATCTGTAGGAATTGGACTAGAGAAAAGGAGTCATACAGCTAAAAGTCAATCACTTTTTATGTGGGAAAGAGATACACGACAGAAGCTTTACCTTTACAGCCACATTGACTTAAATACTAAAATGTCCATTTATATCCTTTCCCCTGAGAAGAACAGTAAATGTCAAGGGTACTTGCAGAAAGAATGCATAATGTCAAATACACTTTTCATGCTACCTTTTCACATTTTGTGAGATAAAAATTAATTTCCAACATTCATATTGTATTTTCAAGTCAGTTTTAGGTTTATGAAATAGGGAAAAGTTGATAAAAATATGTTTGAAAATGATATTCACTTTGCAATAAGCTGGCCACACCAGGGAAGTTGGTCATATTAACTACAGCAACAGCAGGCTGTTTCGTTTCTACTATACTGAGCATGGTCCAGGGAATCCCATATGATTTAGTTATGTGCCATGTTGTTTGTTCCTAGTAACAGAAACAGAGCTAGATCTATCATAGATGAAGGAGGGTTTCGATACCACAACTGTTGTAGATCAGATCAGCAAATAGTAGGTAACTCCGGTCAATAATGTAATTCAATAATTCTTGAAAAAACGAGAGCCAAGTGGCGATAGCATATTCCTGGCAGCTGCTCCTGCAGACACTTTAAATTTTTTAATGTGAGTAGCTGAAAGCAACTCTAAAAAATTTCTGGAAGTAAACAGTAGGTTATATTCTAGTTGTAAGAGAGGGCTTATAGTCTTAGTATGTGGTTGTTTGAAAAAGACCATGGGAATTTGATCAACTGATAGTCCAGTTTCCATGATTTGGTAGATCTAGGCTTCAATTCATCATTTAACATCTTCAAATACTTTTCAGTCATAACTACTAATAGAGCTACTTGATTCTTGATCATTCACTAGATAAGACGACTAATTCATCCGAGCTCAATATAGTCAACTAAAAGATTGCATCTTGGTATACTTTTTGTCCATAAAATGCTTTTGCTGGGATCAACATTTTTTTCATTTGAAAAATATTTACTAGTCACTTCCCTTTTAACTAATTATTCATAGAAATGACCCTGTTTCCATTCAAAAACAAAGTCTACACAGGGCTCTAATTCTATCTGCACAGTAGCCGTTATACCGTATACGTGGTGCCCAATATACCAAACATAGGCCGAGCATAAACACTCTTTAAATGGCTGATATACTGGCTCTATTGGCTGAAAGGTTTAAGAATATGAATCATCCTACTCACAGTTGTTGACGCTATGTTCAAAACAAAATCTTGAAGAGCATGACAATGAAGTGCATTTGTTGTTTGAATTCTCTATCTTTAAATCATAGACAGGGCTTCAATAATAATATGATGCTTCAAGTACCTTTTGAAATTTTTATTATATTGAAAGTTAGCTGTAATCAAATGGATTGATGGGCAATGCTTTAAACACAGAAACGTGTCATCCATTCATTCTTATACAAATATTTCTTTACTTTTATCTAATAATACTTATATAATTATTTTTGCATGAGCTTTTTATGTTTTAAATTTTCTGTAAATATCCCGGCAGTGAAATGAAATATTTACATGATAAAGACATTATGAGAGATACACATATTTACAAGATATAAACAACATACAATGAAATACATGTGGAGGTGTTTACATGATATACACAAAAACGTATTGAGTTACACATGGAGATAATTACATGATAGAGACAATTAGTTACACTTGGCGATAATTGCATGATATAGTCCAACATGTAATGAGTTACACTTGGAGATATTTGTATGATATGTAGACAATGAGATACACATTTTTACCATAATGTACATTGAATTCCTATTTAGAATGTTTGTCATGCTTTTAAAGAATCTGGATATACGTAACAATATATGAAGGTATGTCTATTTTTCTAAACTGCCCTTTTATACAATGTGTGGCTATGCGTCTAAATAATGCCATGTTCATTTATCATGAAACTGCACATATTTTTATCTACTTACAGCTCTTGACACCATCAGCATTTTTCCAAGCACTAAGGATTTCCTATTTTCTGCAGTTCACAACCAACCGCTTATATAATGTTATATTTGTCACTTATATTCACCGACTTGCTGGATTTCTAGATTTTGGAAAGGCATTTGATAGAATTCCTGGAAAGATTTTTCAGTGGGCTTGAGAAAAGAGTGAGATACTGGATAAAGAAAGTATTTAACAATTTTAAAAAGTCCCTACTACTAGCGCATGTACTAGTTTCTGCCTGCCTATTTCAGGAATTCTAGTCATCATATTTTATTCCAGGAATAGCTACATCAGGTGGTCTAGGTTTTGTATATTATGACCAAGACAACATGAAATATCTCAAAAGAGTGTCATGATCTTTCCAAACATCTCTCTTTGGTTAGGAAGTTTGTTGAATTGGAAAAGGTTATTTGGCCCCCTCTATCCAACGCTTTGAATCAAAGGTAATAAATAATGTTTGTTAGATTCTATCCATCTGAATTGCTATCATATCCATGTTTCTTGAAATTGCATGTTACAACCTAACTGGCGAGTGTGGAGAGTTTTATCTATATAGATATATAGTGATGAATGAGTCAACATATATGAATATGGAATTTGAGGTGCAAAGACTGAGAGTTTATTATTTCTAGACAAAATAATATTAGAATTGGAACAGGATAGTAATAGTAGAGAGAGATATGAAACCTTTCATTAAGCTCTGTAAATGAGAGATGAGAACTGAAAAACGGATCATCTTTGTAATTTTACGTTTCATACTGAATTGAATTGAATTTTTTCTTGCATCGAGAAATGATCCATGGAAAGGGGGAGGCACAGTGGTGCAGTGCTAGAGCATTGAACTACGGGCTTAGAGGCACCAGGTTCCAATACCATTGATGGCATATGTGCACTTTTTTCCTGAAGCAAGCAAATTTCTTCCGCTTGCTTTACTCCACTCAGGTGAAATTGGATACAGCTTCAGCTAGGAAAATATTCTGCAATAGACTAGCATCCTATTTAGAAAGTGAAGATTAAAATCTGCCACTGTCCACTTTGAGCTACTTAAACCAGGATGTGCTCTGGCTCTATGAGCCGATTGGCTCGAAAAGACTTTTTACTGCTATAGGAAAAGGAGATTACTCTGACTTCACCATACAATGTTTTTACTCTATTATGGTTATGATGATATGCTGGTGTTCACAAGTTGATGTACCCAGGCCACCAAGGAGAAGATAACAGAAATACATGTAGGCAAATATGGAAAAATTTCATGTTGGTCATGTTGGTCAGGGCCACCTTCTCGCATTAATTTAATTATGCATGATATTATCATGCAGATAGATCTACTTAGAAACTAATATCCGATGATGGATGCTGTCTTTATAAAGATTCTGTAATGCAGATAGCCATGAAATGTTCCAAATTTTTTTTCACTTTATAACATTCCTGTCACTACTTTCTACACCATACTGTTATTAACCAGTCAATGTGTTCACAAAATGTTTAAAATGCATATTCTATTAACGTTTCTATTTTTTTCAAAATTCATTCTCGGGGGAAGGTAGTAGCTAAGGTACTTCAGAATAGGTCCTTAGTAGTGAAGTTGTATGTAACACATTGGGGGCAGGAGTTTCCTTCCCAATTTCATTGCATTGTATATCAAAGAAGTAGGCCTTTATAAATATGTATATATTACACTTGTAACCTTTCATTATAGATGTGAGCGAGGCAACCACTACTTGTGGAGCTGCTTCAACCAAAACATGATTATAATATTCATCTTGTAGCCACCTTCTTCTTCTCAGTATATCATTCTTATATTCCCCTTGTATAGATCAGAATATTTCACCTCTGTAGTAAATCAGTTGATTATTTTATACCTAAACAGCAACAATCAGGGGAGCTGAACATTGTTCTATCAATGTGTTTATTTTGTTAAAACTTAGTGAGTGCAGTGTTTCAGTTGACCACTGCTTTCATTCTAACTTATGGGGGGAATCTCTCGCCTCAGAAGACAAAAATCACGGGTTTTGAGCTCAGGTTCACCCAAGATTTTTTTCAGTTTTCTCTGACACGCGCTCATGTGGGGTCGCCTTGTCCTATCGGAATGGACGTTTAAAATGTAGGTCCCACCTCTGTTATAACCTTAAATGTGTTGAAAATGGATGTAAAACTCAAGTCATTCATTCATTCATTCTACCTTATGGACCACAAACCACCTGTGTGTTACACAGACTACTCTTTCAGTTATAATGATAAAGATCTCTTGGAGGGTGAGAGGAAGTTTCAGACTAGGCCTATTCAAGTTATTATTCAGCTTTAACTTGTGATTATTTAATCTTTAATATGATGAAAACATTGATTGCTGTGGTTTTGCTTTTCTAAAGATTGAATATTTATATTCTTAGAAATATTTATCATTATTGGAATGTTGAAACTCGCATGTAGCATCCTTGATACCTCACAGCGAAACATTTCTGGAAATGATCATCTTAAACTCAGATGGAAAACTATTAGTACTTCTCATGAGTGCTTTTACTTTTTTGTTTGTAAATATCATTAGTATTTTTGTGCAGCGCAACAAAAAAATTATTTTGTCATGCAGATTTTGCATTCAAATTTGAGAACAAAAAACAGTGAAGATGACAAATTTAAAAGTTTTATATCATTACATTTTGCGATTCTGAACATATGAAACCACTTTTCCATTTGTTTTCTTTTTTGGTGTGTTTTTGAAAAAAACCTTTCTCTTTGTTGTACACCAGTCTGGTTTGTGTTCTTGTTTCCTGATGAACGACTGGTTTGAACAGTTCACGTTGCTAAAAGCTGCAGCAAAGATATTTCTTGCCTTGCACAATTCTGTGTTGTGTAACTAGCTATAAGAAATCTTGCGGAATAAAGAAAACCCTTGTATTTTGTAAAATTGCTGTTTTAGTTCTTTTGCTGCATGAGTTGGAAGTGTTGGATGGTTGTCAATTCAATTCATTTTTATTTGTATAAAGAAAGAAAACAAAACGGATACAGCAAAAGTAATTTCTTGCTTATTTCCATGGCCTTCCAGCAATATACAATAAAAAATCTTCTAATATAGGACCTATACACTCATTACATTAAAATTAAAAATCGAATGAAACATGCATTGATTTACATATTATGACTGGATTATATACATATATACATATACATAAT
>JAUEKS010049291.1:0-10127 GCA_031762815.1 Tylodina fungina
TATATATATAATCGTAATGGAACACTGTTTTTGTCCGTACTTTTTCAGCTTGCCTCTGATAGTAACTGTGAGAAGTCGATGATCTGTGTCACAAATCCGCCCCTGGTAAGGCCTTGATTGTTTGCAGACTTGATCTACATTTTCAAAATCAGGATATAGTCTGATTCCTCGTCTCTCCATCTGGACTGGAAGGTCTATATGTGTAGAATTTTCTCGGGTGTTTATTAAAGATAATTACCAATAACCAAACTATTTCTATACAGAAATAGAATAATATACTCATTTACTTGAGTGTTCTTTTACTAATATTTCTGCATTCACCTTGGCATTAAAATCTCCAGTGAAGATAATGATAACCTGCTTGCATGTGTTGTGTAGAGTATCTTGTGGTGAAGTTTAAAACTCTTCTTCAGTCTCTTCTTGGGCCGCGCTGGTTTGAGTAATACACTTGCATTGTAGTGATGTTTCTCTTATTTTCATCTGGGCCTGATTGATAGCTTTCTGTCACTCTTCAGATTATATTCAAAGAGGCATCCTATTACTGTTACTCGCAGTAAGATTGCTATTCCGCTTGTGGAAGTTTTTCTCTCCCGCAGTATATGAATTTTATACCATCCGCTGCTGTCATATATCTTTGTCCATATATTTTTCATCTGTTTGCATTTTTATCTGATGCAAGCTGCTTAGTTCCATGTCCTAAGATTGATCCGTTTTCCAAGTCTACCTTTGAGGACTTTTTCTGTAGCACAGTCTAGTCCACCACCATCATCTCGCAGTCTCAAGCGTTGACTCTTCCCCATTACATGTAGACGACCTGCCTGACTCGAGGGTCTCATCATCAGGTCTTTGAATGTTTTCTTTTGTACCTGTCATGTTTGTCTTAGCAATAATACACGAAATACTTTGCCGTTGCTTTCCACAAGCGTAGTAGTCTTATACTTGTAGGTATCCTCTGACTAGCGTACAAAAGGAAGAGCTGACCAGTTCAGAAACTATCCCAGCTGCTCCGTCCTCTATCCAGGGAGTTAAGTGGATGCTCCATCTTTCCCATGGATGCCCCACAGGCTTCAGGAGGGAATGATGGGGCTTCTATTCCTCTTGTTGATAGAAGAATCTCTACCTTACCACCCGACCAATTTGTCTGTGACTGCCAAACTCGGCGGGGGCGGGTGTGTGGTTTGGGGGGGGGGGGAGGGGGACGCCTTAGTTTCAGCTCACCCCCATATCTGAAGACGATCTTTCTATCCAGCACCTGTGGATGCTCTATTTGAGAATGACATCTGGGATTTGCTCGTTATTGGGACGACTATATAGGGAGATAGTCGTTTGGTATACTGTGTAAGTAATTGTATGTGTAAGTAATATTCGATCGTTTTGAAAATAGAGTTAAGACGTCATAAGGTTCTTTGAAATATTATGCTTCAGCCTTTCTGTAATGTGAAATTTGACCTTGTTAGTTACAAAACCAATGATCTTTATTTCTATTGAGTGGAAAGTCTGCCATCGATGGTCAATGACTACAGTTCCTAGTATTATCACTTTCGTGTTCATCATTTGCAAATTGAGGTCAGAAATATGGCCATATTTTCGTAAATAGTCTAATACAATAGAAATATCCCAAAGCTCCGAGTATCGGGGTCGAGTAGGTCTTATATTGGACACAGATTTCATGAAACTGCATTCATAAGGACCAGACGCCATACTGTTTTCATTTAGGCTAGCTAAAGCTAATACAGCTGCGTTTAATGTTCCATTTCCGGATCATACTTGCTGTAGGGCAATATTGAGGGAATGGGTCGAAGTCGACGTTATTTTTTGCGAAAAACGCCGAAAATTGCTTTATTATTTAGTTTGCTGGCGTTCTTCATCCAACCGTTCATAATACTATATGATGCTCTTGTGAGTTTTTCACAGGCTGTCAAATGCTCCCAGATAAAGCGCAAGCCATCAATGACCCAGTTTTTGTAGAACGGCATAGCCTGCATTTAGATTGAAGACGCGCTCGAAAAAATGTTTTGTCTTGAGTCACGTATAATGGGCGCCATCATTATTGAGTTTGAGAAACCAACTATGTGAACTCCATATATACTGACATGCAGAGCTCTTTCTGTCCTGCCTTCCTTTTAGTTTCCTTAGAATCCGGGGGATTTGGGTGAGTGGAGGAAACTTGTGTAACCCTTCCATTATCATAAAGTGGATCGATGCCATACACGCTTGGCTCAGGGTAACATGGCATGCGTCAGCTCAGATAGTTGATTATTTGTTTTCAACAACGAAGAAATTCATGCCAGGGCGAGCAAATCGTTAGCATTTGTTGATAAATGTATTTGAGGAGCATCCGTCCTGTATGATTTAATATTTTCCCGCTGCAGCGACATGCAGTTGTATAAATTATCGATGTTCGCTGTGGGGCAGGTCGAAATTCATATGCCTGCTTTTTCCTTTTATGCCATAAGAAAAACAAGTTTTGCACAGGCGCCTTAGAATAAGCCCTTTAAAAAATAAAAAAAAATGAATCTACTCTTGTTTTATCACACTCAATCCGAAATGTGACCGTTTGTGAAATATTTGCAGAGGTTGTACAGCTTTTTGCTCCTTTATGCCATGGACATTAATGCAATGTATCATCTTTTCGTCAGAGCACACACAGCGGGTGACCGATTCCTTCCTAACAACCTTCCATGCATAATCAGACGAATGTGTTTCATTCCACGGCGTAAGGCACATGATGAGACAATTTATCAAACCCCGCACAAACTTTTTCTCTGCCATCATTTGGGCGCATAAATCGTTTCAACGGACAAGCAACTATGGTTATCGAAATTGTATGTTTTCATCAAGGCATTGACTGGCCGTACTCGAGTCCAGGAACGCATGTTACTGGTATACTAGGAATCCAATAACCCTGACCAGCGCTCCGACTGATACACATCGTGAGATATTATGTTCAACTTTCCTTGGAATAGGGAATAATGTTTTGATATTTCAGAATAAAAACTTAAATAACATATTTCTTGAAACAGCAAGAATATCGATTTTGAGAATATACTACATCTAAGAGCTTTAAAACAAGTATTCACTCAAACTCCTTCTTAGACTCGTCCTATAAGAAGCCTGGAGGTAAAAGCTATAACAGCATATACCTACGTTGGAAACCCTGCTTATCCAGATGCGTAACTACTACTTTCTTGATTTTAGTAAGTATTTTTGGATTATTATTGCGGTTTTAAAAATATTGATGTAGTTGTCCACCTACCTCATATTTCAGGTATTTAGTAAGTGCTATGTCGATAAATAGAACCATATGAACAGGATGAATAATTAATGAAAACCAATATACTCACTTATCCCATTCTAAAATACACATATTATTGCAAATGATTATTTAATTCTTCACAATGAGAATCATCGCAATCTTCTGGTTGAGTTTCCTTGCTTCTGACTGGCCTAGTAGTGATAATCAATGGTTTATATTCCTAGCTAAATTTCAATTAGTGTGGGTCTTTTGAACGGTACGATACGTTTCGATGAACCCTTTTCGAGAAACTCCATTCCTAGGTTACACAGATTGTCCTTATGAGAGCATAAACGTCATTTTGTCCTTGCGCACAGGGAAATATTTCAAAACAAAATTTGCAAATGTGGCTAATATAATCGGATAACAATACTCCTATCTAATTCGTTTGTTAATCTCCTGGAGGGATATAGAACATTGAATGACTAAGAAAATGTATGCAATCTCATATTTTCGGCCTGAAAAAAAACTTTCCTCATCCATCGAGCAAATAAACCTACACACGAGATAAGAGCAAACTCTGAACTCTTTGTTCCTTCTTCTGGTTCTCGTATCATTTTCATAAACACATTAAGGATCCAGTCAGTCTTTTTTTCGGAATGTTTTCGCAATAGTCCCTGCTTAAATCTTTCAATAATTTTCCTTTGTCTCTTCTTCTCTTTTTCCTTCATTCGAATTGGGTGACGAAGCCTCGCTTACTCAGGGGCCGTTTAGAAGTTTGTATCACACTCTTGAATTCATTTTATAATAGAAAACGAATCGCATGTGTATCCTTTCAAATTTCCACCAGAGCGTATGCATTTTAAATGGGCAAAACTGGGAGATCATTCCCGACTCCGCTCATCACAGGCGGTAGATCGTGAACGTCCTTCGGATATCAAGTATAGTTGTGAATAAGGGCTCGCCCAGATAAACAGTCGTGGACCTACTGGCGGCGGTCGTAGAGAGCATGGCCAGTGGCATCACACCTCTGATCAAATACATCATGTGCTCTAAGAAGGGACAGTCGGGTGACAACACTGCCCTAGCTCGCTAGATCATTGTCAGCTGAACTCATATTGACAAGTTGGGGCAAGTAATGAGCTGACCAAACTCCACCTTTAAACTCCATTTTGCAAATAGGAAGAGACATTTTCCACATGCACCCCCCCCCCCTTTTTTTTTGCACATTCACCCAACAAAACACCCCTCTTACATTTCAAAACTTCTGTAGAGTCGAGGCAGAGCAGAAAAAGACAGGTGAAAAATGTTACTGGCAGCACCAGGCTCAGTCTTGCATACAGCCTTTTCTAGAGACAGCCGGCCTAGACACAGTGACACAGAAAGCTCTTCTCCACCACACTCAGTAGGGATACCGCAGTCAAAGGACCACTTGCACCGTGTCCAACTGCCGTGCCAGCTCCAAAATGTGTAATAGGATTCCAGCAAGCACGCAGGGTCATCAGAACAATGCTCAACAACGACAGGGGCGCGAATTAACGAGGTTAAGGTATGCTCAAATCGATTTAGATATAAATTTAGATATATACTGAAAGCCTACGTCACATCTACAGTTTCTACAGTCCTTGTAGAATAATTGAATACAGTCCAACTAAAGCAGTCGAATGAACTAGCAGGGCTGGCTTTTTGCTAATTAGACCAAATTGGGCCCCGATCACTCGCCGTCTTCTAAAATTCCCAGATTTACTCTAATACATGGCAAGAAGGGGAATTGAAAAACGTGTGCAAAGCCTTAAAGAAGAAGATACCGTAATGAAAGTCTGCACAATAAAACGGGAATGCATTTACATCAACAAAATGACGGAGCATCAGCAAACGAGGTTGCAAAACCATGAACTGCCAGGGAAAGACGAGTTTAAGTACTTAGGGTAAACGGCACAGTGTGTTGGAGGAAGTAACATAGAAGTCAAGAGGCGCATCCAGGCAAGGTGGAATGAACGTGCGTTAAAAGGGTGCACGTTATGGTGAAAAAGAGCATTCACAGAACAATGGTTAGACCAGCTATGCTGTACGGAACGGAAAGTCTCCCACTCACAAAGGAGATGAGTGCAAATTTGAATGTCGTAGAGATGAGGATGCTCCACTAGTCACTAAGCAAGACAAGAAAAGACAAAATAAGGAACGAAACGAAATGAGCGACTCTAGATAATGCTGAAATATCAAAGAAAGCTTGAGAGGGGATGATTCAGGCATGTGAAAAGGAAGGATGAAGATGTCGTAGGAAAAGGGTGCTTGAAATGGTGCTGTCGGGAGCCAGACGGTGGGGCAAACAAAAGAGAATATGGATGAACACCAAAGAAGACGCGGTTGAAAAGCAAAAGACAGAGGACCGGAATCTGTGGAGACAGAAAATTCGTTATGGCGAGTTCATGGTACTGTATAAAAATCCGTTCGTTCAGGCTATGAACATTACGATTACAATGCATAACGATTAGAGCATACAATGAATAAAAGTGGTCTCATTGACAAGAACTAACAGAAAGACATTAGTTACTCATGGAAGACATGATATCTCCAACTATCGGGAAAAAGAATTCTAGGCTGCTTAAATGCAGGATGTGTAGTTAGGACCGGGGTTTCACTTGAAGCTAGATAGGGGAGCTCCATAATACTGTCCTAGATCCCCTGGGTGAATTTTGAGATAGGCACCTCCCAAATCGGGCATCGCATTTTGTAGAACTGACGATGTGTTTTAGTTGTTATTATAGTGTTGTTTCGTTCACAAAATCATATATTTCCGGGGTCACTATACATTTTTGTACTAAGGTTCTGATGTAGAAAGGAGAGTATCATCTCCGATGTGCCCCGCGAGTGAACGAGACAGCACTGTGAACTTGACTATTAGACGTGTGAGTTGGTTTCTCCTAATGTTGTTTCTTCCACATACCCGGTAATAACATTTATCTCGCAAGCGCAGAATAGCTCACGAGCAACCAGGTATAGAGCTATAGTGTGTGTCAATGTCGTGTCTTCTCTGTGGTGTTTAGTCCGTGAATCTCTAACAGGGCCACACAACACCACTATTGGCTTGCTATCACATATTTAAGTCCATGTAGCGTTTTAACTACAATCTAGAGAGACACGTAGTTTTCACAAGAAGAATGATACGTTTTTCTAATAATTATACTAAAGGATTGAAAAAAATATCTCTAAAAATGTGTTAATTAAATATTTAGTAAATTACATAGTCTAAAATTGACTTTTCAGGTTAATCAGTTAACAGTGATCTAGCACCAAAAGTTTACAAGGTTGAAACACTTACATTCCATAGAAATTTAGAAGAAACACCGGCGTTTTATATTTCACAAAGGAATTGGCATACGGCTATATGATGAAAGTAAACATTAGTATGAAAACCCAAAATTTGCGAAAAACGTCATTGCGACAACCGAGCGAGTAATCATGTGCGTAGTCACGCGACCACGATTAACCCCTGATTTAAGAGGTATGTTTTGCAGGCAAAATATGACGCCGTGCTGGGGGAAGACGATAGCGCCGGCTGCAACCAAGTATGAACGACCCTGAGGATCAAAGCAACACTGGGCAGGATGCCACCAAATTTGATGTTCTCATGCAGTCTGCGCCGAGTAGGCCTACCAGTCTCGCACTCGCTACATCATTCAGCATCTGGAACAGCTCCACAACAATCTCCAGATCTCCGTCTGCGAATTCAAACCAAGCCCACACACCCACATGTATTAGCCACCCGGTCCGTCTCTTTTAATCGCTGAATTTGTTCTTCTCCATTCTATGTAATTACATCCCCTGAAGCCACTTCTCGTTTTCCTTTACTGGCTGTATGCACATCAGTAGCGACGCCAGTTCTTTATGTTCTCCCCTCTCCCCTTTGTCTCCGTTAAAAAACTCCGTTATGATGTATTCTTTTCAGTGCACTGTATGGCTAAAAGCGGGCGGTCGATCGTGCCAGTTTCAGAGACTCATTGACATTCATTCAGTCACAGTCTGTCAGAACAGAAATCTACAGGCTGGATTGTTCGAGCAGCAAACGGGAATGCATTCTTCCTTCAGCTCCCGTCTAAATGAATTTCGCCAGCAGAAAATATCCAGAGTGTGCGAAGCATGACCGAGGAGCGACAACGCAGTCTCCACGTACTTCATTATTTCCGAGTCAATAAAGGGCTAGGCCATTGTCCTGTTCACCAAGATCTCATATACGCGTTGACCTGTCTTGCTTACCAATCTTGATGCACGTGCCTGAACCCTTCACGGACACGCTGTACTCACCCCCCCTCACCTTCAGCCCCTTCCCCCCGGCACATGACTTGAATATTTGACTAACCTACGCCCCTGGCATGGACGGACGGACGGGTCACACACAAACCGTCAATGTTAACACTCGATCGTGCTTGATCATTTTTACGACTCTATGAGATGGCTAGACTTTTCTCTCCTGGTTTATAGCAAGCTGACGGGTCCTATCTTTATGTACAAGATATTCTGTGTTGATGTGAGTCCCTGAATACATTGGCTCAATCACCCATGTCGCGCAAATCTATGTCTAACCGCTCACGTATGTTCATTGCTGGACGATATTTATAGTAGCATTTTTTTCTCACCTTAGATAATTTTGTTCATTGCCCATGCACAAGGTATACATAAGTGGAGCGCAAGCCTTCTAGCTGGGTCGATATTTTAATCCAGTCTCAAGGAATTCGTATGAGAAATACCGTTCGCACCAACCGATCAGCTTTCAAAGCGGTTGCTGCCGTCTCTCTCCTCTCGGCAACGCAGCGACCATTTTTACGTGCTACCAGTCTCCATCCCGATGAACATTCACTGTTCATAGTTAAACAGGAATTAAATTACAGAAGCTGGAACGCATTTATTTGCCCTCATCCTAGCCGGAAGGCCAGCTACCCCACACGCTCTGCAAAGGGAAGTTACTCTTCATTCAGGATCATCCGTGGGGCTCAAACTGTTCTAAACTTTGCCATAAGGAAGATAGACAATTGCCGCCTCTGAAATATACGGCTCTACCGCCAGATTTGGCCTTATTTACGGTGATCGTGTTTTCAATTAATTATCTCTAGCATAGTCTTCTCTTGGTACCTATCAATCTATAGGTAGTTCAAGTACAGACTGTGTTGCTTTGATCTGAAACTATTTTAAGCTAACAGAAAAAAATCCAAATTTCGGACAGATCCTTTATTTCAATGTGTCTTACACTGAAACTGTTTTTCTCCCATAACGTTTGATGGAAAACAAAGGAAATTCCTTATAATATTCCATAAAATTGGCATTGGAAATGACAATGAATACGAGATTTGAAAGAGCGTCACAGCATTCCGCTTTTCTCACACTGGTGTTGTGCTTTTCAGTTTGAAAATAATAACCGAGTTGCTGACAATTCCATGGGACAGCAAAGCGGAAATAAAAAGCACGCAGTTTATACATTAAAAAAAACTGGTACCCATTTTTCGTAATCACGTTGCAATCAAAAGTTAGTAAGCGTATTTGCACGGTGGGTTCCAAATACCAATCCACGGTTCAATTTATAATGTAGGAAATATAGTCTATTTCTTGGAGTAAGGTGAAACACGAGTGTTGCCCTTTCAAGATAAAATGTCGTTTTATCATAAATGATCGACAGGCGCATAATCCACCTTATAAAAATGACACGATGGCAATGCGATACTCCAATGATGTTAAGACGTCTACCCTGAAAGCTTTGACATAATTTTAGAAGTTACGATACTGCACCAATCGAAGGCAAGTAGCAATGGCAATGACGAGGATAGCAGTGGTAAAACGCTTTTCCATACTATTTCAACACGGACATTATAGACCTTTGCATCCTTAACATGTGCTCGGGGATACATTCCGTTGGCGCATGAACGCTTGGACAACTCCATCATCCTTCAAGTCCAGAAATCAGCACATCCGGCGGCTACAAAAGCCTATGGCTTCAGATACAAAAGGTCTGAACAGCGCAAGAGGTTTCTCAAAGATAGGACAAATCTCAGATCTGGCAGGTGTAAATATATCAGGAACATCTACGGCATCCAATAGCTTAGGTACCGGATTGTGTTTGTAAACATTTGGCCAATGTCAACAATGAGCCATTCAAGGAATGGGCAGCTCCCAGAATTGATGGCCGGAGAATTTTGCTCCACGATTCATCATTCTCTACCTTACATCTTGCATCCTCCCTATAATGTTCTACATAGCATATGTAGTACTCTAGTAGCACATAACATCCTACACTAACAACACATGACATATGCCCTACATCGATAGCACATAATATATGGCTTACACTATCAACATATACCGTTGGACCTTCATTAGCAACAGATAACTTATGGTCTACTTAACATAACCCTGACTCGGGAGGATGACGGGTTACTGAATGGTGTCCGCGTGGCTACACCCGAAGACTTGCAAGGCATGCATCTCGATGGTACGATCGGCTCGTCAAAAGTATCGGTCCTTATTGGGTGAGGTCGACACGTTACTAGTTCCCAGAGAAGATATATATTACATTGGTGCGTGAAATCACTAGTGGTGTATGGATGGAAAACTGAGTCAAGAAATATCCAAATAAAAAAAAATCAATGAATACTACCGAAAAGCGTGTTTTGAGAAACATGTGAATGAAAGCATGGGCATAAGAAGACCAATTATTACGGTTTTACGAAGAGGCTGAAACAACCTTTCAAAAGAAAGTCAGGCAAAACTTCTTTGGCTTTTATGCCAAGAACAGGATTTGGCAAGAACTGTTAAGCTAGAGAAAAGAAAATAGGAGAGAGAGAGAGAGAGAGAGAGAGAGAGAGAGAGAGAGAGAGAGAGAGAGAGAGAGAGAGAGAGAGAG
>JAUEKS010049513.1:0-10126 GCA_031762815.1 Tylodina fungina
AGACATGCCATTTATTATTATTATTACTATTACAAACAAAAAGCTCAGCCCTAGATAAAATGGCCGCCGGTCGCGTCTAATGGGTCCATGACCTATGACGTCACGCCGCCTCAAGTCTACTAAGATTATCTCTATGGTTTAAGCCTAGTTTCAATCAACTTTGATCCACAAGTCGGCAGACAAGGTTCATCAGGGGGCTCCCACAGCTGAAAAAGAATATTCTGCAACAGTAAAAAGGTAATCTAAATCTCTTCATAAATTCCTTAATTTCTTCCTCTGCCTTCTTCTTATTTCGGGTTTCCCCTTTAGCAGGGGTCGTCATAGTAAATATTCATTGGCTCAAGTTCCAGCAATTGATTTTTACGGTTGGATGCCTTTCCTAAAACCAACCTTCTCTGCTTGTGTGTACTTGGCTTGGAGACTAGATCTAGACAAGGATCAACAACGTAGAACTTTAGAATTTAAAAATGTTCTCAGGCAGCGGAGCATGACTAGATCTACTCTTCTTTCGATTTGCAGCAATGAAATGGTTTGTAAACGTGATTAACACAAGGGACGGACCTCCAAGTGCATATACCGTCTACGATAAGGCTGTGGGTGTTGAGACTCCTCATTACCCAAGTGGAGCCACGGATGAATATGTTCAAAAAGAAAACCATGTGAAACGATTCCTACAGACCAAGGATCGAGCTCGGTACCTTTAGTACCTTCAAGCGGAACACCTACAAACTAAAGTACTAATCCCCTCGCATTCCTCCGGCACCTCCCTGAAAAGAATAAAAAGGGAACCATTGAATGGGAGATGGATGTTCGTTTCGATTCCACACAATCATGATCATGCATTATTATCTTCATTTTCTCATCAAATAAGGATGTAAATTTTTGACGCATTTTAATTGCTTCAACTCACTCACTCACTCATGCCCGTTATGCCTCCTGGCATGTACGGCAGCAACGAAGGATCTCCACTCCTGTCTTTTCTGGGCTAGGCTTTGCACGGAACCCCAGGTCTGGTTCAGGGTCTCCAGCTCGCTCTCCACTTTCCGACGCCAGTTGTTCTTAGGCATGCCTCTCTTCCGCTTTCCTTCTGGTGTCCAGTGGAGTGCTGTGCGCGTGATGCTGTCCTGCTCCCTTCTCATAACATGCCCTAACCATCTCCATCGCCTCGTCATGATGATGGTGTCCATGCTCTCTTGGTTGTATCGGGCAAGTAGCTGCTGGTTGGAGATGATTTCTGGCCAGGAAATCTTCAATATTCGTCTGTCCTCACAGTCTTAGTCGCCTTTTACAATACGCATGACAGACAGCATCACGTCACACCTATTCTTCTCATCGCTGGGTACTGCACAGCAAAAATTATTTGTACTTGTAGGCTTGATTTACACTCCGATAAACCGGACAAAGTCAAGAACGCAGATCTATGAGAAACGACCAATCTGATACCTATAGAGGAAGAAACTGGTAGGAGAAGAAGGCATTGGATTGAGCATACTCTGAGAAAGTCAAGCAGTATCACCACTAGACATTCCACAGGGTAAAAGGAATTGGGGTGGACCACGAATTTCTGAAGGAAATGAAATGTCTGGATGAGGATGTGAAGAGAAGTGGTACTCTTGGAACGAATTGGCAAAATTTGTTTCAAGACAGAGTGAGTGGAAGTCACTGGTCCATGACCTATATCCTGGAGGGGAAGACGGGCGATGATGATGATGACAAAAAATTTTACGGGAGGGGGGTATGAGCAGCTTATTGGCAGGCAATCCTCTTCAAGAATGGGCAAAGTCTCAGTTTGAGCCCTGGTCGAGACTGGTTTTATCAGTTTAGAAAGACTTTTCTCTCTTAGCGTCAAATGGGTATTGAGGAGTCTGTATTTTATGGTTAAAAATGTTTTAAAAAGAAGAGTAGACTTGCGCCGTTACCGGGGTAAAAATCCTACCGACATTTTTGTTGCTGTTGTTATTGTCAAATGTCTACTTACTTGTTGTGTGAAGTGTGTGGTGCACGTAACAGTAGGCAGCTCCTGTTTCCACATCTTTCTTCATTAACTGCCATGAATAATTATGTATGGGGTTTTGCACTATACAACTGCCATCCACTTTTTAAAATTGTTAAGAGGAAGTATAAATGGATGTGCATTTGTTTAATTGAATACATATCACAGATTTTCATATGGATATTTTTTTTATTTCTTGAGATTTAAACACATTAAATTTGTCATAGTGTATTGAAGATTGCAGCAGTCAAACATAATAAAATTTATAAGTCCTCCAAATCTATTCTGATTTTTGAGTGTGTAGAGGACATATAGTCAAAAACATTTCCTGTTTCGATTTCTCAATCTGCCATAGATTTCAGACTGAAAATCTTATGTTTCAGTAACTTGTTCAACTGATTTGGCTTTTTATGTGTGTCAGTTAAGTTATTTTGTTTCCAAGTAAATTTATTCTATTAGGAAGTCCACTCTTTTAATTATTTTGTCATTTCCTCTTTTATTTCGATTAGGAGGAAAGTGGTGATGGTGATGGAGAACCGATAAAGCAACAGATTGCAAAATCTCATCCGAGAGTGTCCATAGGCACAGAGATGAATGCTGACTGTGATGGTCTGCCTCTTAGCCCAGGGAGTCCAGCTCCTGCTTTTGATCTCGAAGGCAAGGTCATCATTGACCTTAAGGACCCCAATCGACCCCGGTTCACGCTGCAAGAATTGAGACAGGTTGAAACAAAATTCATCATCATTGTTGTCATCACCATCATCATCATCATCATCGTCACCAATCTAAGTCATCAACTGCTAATCTGTGGGACATTTTTGTTTTAAAAACACACTGGTTGCTCAAAGATGTAATAAACACTAGTGAAACTCAGTGCCTTGAGTGACCACAACCCGTTTTATTAAAACAGAGAACTCTCAGCACCTACTATTCAAATCATCATTATCATCATCATTATCACCATCATCATCATCATCATCATCATCATCATTATGCTAATAAGCTCAGGTTTTAATGAGAGGGTGATAAGATAAGAATGAATTTTCTATCCCTTTGGGTAATTTGTATAATGTAAAGTTGCACTACTTCACCCGGTCATTCATCGTCTGCCAACAATCTTTGCTTTATGAGCTCAAGACGTCCTATTTTGGCAATCAGAATATAGCCGAAAAAGTCAGCTATCTAAAATTTGAGGAAAATAAAAGGAAAACAAAGCGACCCATAAATTCCCAATAATGATTTTATTTAGTGCTTGCATAAATCTAGCTGTGTAGCTTGAATTTTCTGAGTTGAAAATTTCATTCTTATTAAAATTCTGTCTGAACTGTAGCTGGTCACTCATCCCTAACATTTAAAAAAAAATATTCTACTGTCACATTTTACTGTCACTCACTACATTTTTAGCATCTCTGTCACTATATTCATTGACAATTAGTCCCTGATCACACATTCTGTCACTTGAATAACCTATTTGTGTTGCAAATGACGTAAAACTTTAAATCAAATTTAAAAAAACTCAAAGTCCCTGATCCCGACAAGAGGGCTCTATTACTCCCTTTATTTTCACTCATTCTACATGTGCTACAGTGGAATACAGTTCACAATGATAACTAACTGACCAAGTAGTTCTTGTTGTTTCCCAGTTCTTACTATTTTCGAAAATGAAGGAAATCTGACAAAAAGCACTCACAAAACTTTCTTCTGTTAAAAAAAACTGAAATAAGAACCAGATTAAGATGAGTATAGATTAGTTTACGCCTGCATGTAACTAGTTGGAATGAGGTTGAGCATACAGGAACGCTTAAAACTATAATGAGGCTTAGTCTTCTTAATTATATCAGATGTGTGA
This sequence comes from Tylodina fungina, assembly GCA_031762815.1. Classification (NCBI taxonomy): domain Eukaryota; kingdom Metazoa; phylum Mollusca; class Gastropoda; order Umbraculida; family Tylodinidae; genus Tylodina; species Tylodina fungina. The sequence continues at coordinate 3,843 of JAUEKS010049513.1, forward strand.
AACAAACCCCCCAAGATGATGGCATTAAGTCATTCAGTGACCAATCATCTTAAGCTCAAAACATGTGCACCATCTTGTTCTTCACCTCCTCACATTCCTTGTCCTTCTGCTTCTCCTGTCTATTTTGCTTGCAGGCTTACGCTGTACAGCAACACCTTACACAGCCCCCTCATAATGTTTATAGGTTAATGCCAACAACGTCATTGGCTAAAAACCTGTAATGTAAGCCAGGGAAAGCGGACGTAAAATTTTGGTCGATTTATTCAATGTCGAGCACCCTGTTGTCACTGCATTTAAAATCATCTCACACTCTATTGTCACTCATATTACTTACACTATTGTCCTTTGCTCTTTGTCACTGTTTTATTATCACATATTGTCATTTAATATATTGCCACTCTCCTGATTGTCAATTGCTGTATAGGTATATGTTGTATTGGCTCATTCTTACCTCATTTCTTCTCAAAATTGATCTTTTCAGGTTTTGATGGAGAGGAACGAGCTGAAAACAAAATTGATAGAAGTAGAAGATGAGCTGGCACACTACCGACCAAGGTCAGGATGTATGAATATCTTACTCTGATTGAAAACCAGAGAAGCTGGTGTTGTACTAAGCTTTGCTTGTTGCATATCTTATACTTATACGAGTACAGTTGATAGTATTTTGAACTTAAGTAGATCTATTCATGAGCTGTGATTAGAGTTGTTTGAATCAGGAAAGTTGTATTAAAAAATTATAAAGTTATGAGCATACAGAGTATCAAAGTTAATGAAGCACTAGATTCAAAATTTATGAGTTGACATGTGGTTGATTTAAAAATGGTTTTGGTTATAGGATAAACTTTGAAACATGACTGAAAGTACCTTGAGTTTTCAGAGCAAGAAAGTTACTAAAGATTAGCAGTGCACTGCATTTGTCTTTGTTGTTTCACTATGGTTTACAAATATTCTATTCCTTAGTTCTTGTAAGAGGAATCATGTTCCATAAGCTTAAGTACACAACTATTTCAAGATTTCAAACTCCTTTAATTTTCTTTGCCACTTCTTTATAATCACATTTTTAGTTTTTCTTTTGTTTTGTTATGACATTGTCTACAACTCTGTATACAGCCATACACATGTACACACATGATTATAAGTAATAGTAATAGTAAATGCTCAGTCACACAACCACATATGCGCATACACCAGGCCTCGTAGCACTCCTCAAAACTCCTCAAATCTCCTAAAAAAGCAAATCTCCTTGAAACTCCTCAAATCTCCTAAAGTTTCATCAAATCTCCTCAACAAATCTCCTTAAATTCTCAGAGTTTAGGAAAATTTACTCTTAAGCAGAGCTGCCAACTGTACGCTAAAATTACGTATTTGTACATATTTTGAAGCCTTGTACGTTTTTATGACTTTGTAGGATTGTAGGCCTACGCTTTTTTTGCGCTTTCACTTAGCTCTTTACGAAACGATATGGGAAAAACGCAACTGTGTTAGGAAACGAATACTGGTTCTTACCAGCCTATTTCCACGGCCACAGTAAAGCGCAAGTTATTTATTTTTCCATAGTTGTGACTATCGGTTTTTTTCACTAGATCGCGAAATGAATGAAAGAAATGAACTTTCATTGTGTAGTGACAGTACGTTATAGAGATACACCATAATAAGAAGTACATCTAGATCTAGATTTGATCCAGATATCTAGATCTAGATCTAACTAGAGATTTTTGTTATTAGATAGATCCTAACGTTATAGATCTAGCCTAGAATGAAAATGCGCATAATAAAGGAAGTCTCATAACCTTACCGGCGTAGAGGGATGAAATGTTAGAGCCTTCATTGTTCTTGGGCCAGCATATTGAGGGCGGTGCCCAGTCCTCTACCTCGCTGTCTTTACAGTCCCCAACCCTGAAGAGGATCAGGTACCCATTTACAGCTGGATAGACTGGAGAGTGCATGGACGGAAGAGCAACAAATTGTCCTGCACGGGAATCGGACCCTGGTAGCCGATGTGGAAGGCAAGTGCTCTAACCACTTAGCCAATCCATCTCGCATAATAAATATACATGCATTATAGTTTCCACTTTGAAGAATTTTTTTATCGGCAATTGGCTACTAGTTCTGCATGTGTTTAGAGTTGTTCTTTCTAAGATTATTTTCGCTGGTGAAAAGTCTTTCTCAAAAGGTACTTCCCCTACAATGGCAAAATAATGTACAGTGGCATTCCATTTATTACGAGAGCCCCCATTCCCATGCTCTTGTTATTCCCGATCTCCAAGGAAGGCAATCAAAGTATCATAATATGATTCAGATTTAGTTTGAAATTTTCTGAGGGAGCAGAAAGGATCTACTTTGTCCTTTAGAATAGTGTTCAGTGGTGTAGGCCTACAAGTTAGTACAGCCTACGTACATTGTAGTGTACACACACACACACACACACACACATTATCATAATTTACTGGCACCACTTTTTGGGATGCAATTTTATAGGGATGCCAATATCTTTCCCTAGGAGAGTTGGAACATTTCTAACAGATTTGATTCTTTTCAATGTGTTTGATTGAAATTTATCGCCAACAGAGTCGAAAGCCTGTCGATTTGAATTTGCAGGCTATTTTGTTCTACAAAATCTATGAGGTGCACCATCAAAGAATCTTCAATATCGCAAAATGACGAAAACGCTGAAAAGTAATCAACCGCCATACTGAGAGAATGATAATGATTCCCGTTTCGCAAAGTGTTGACCAGGAAATGTAAATAATCTTATAAGGATGGCCATCCCGATAATCACTTCGTTATTATTATTATCTTCTTGGTTACCCCGCTCTATGGCTTTATCGTGAATGAATGTTGGGCTTTGTGTGTGGATTAATGTATGTGTTAGCTGAAAATTATGATATTTGATTTCAGACAGCCATTTTCGAGTTCTCATTTCCGGATCGCTTGGTGTCGTTAAAACATATCTTTTTTTAAATGGAGAAATAATAAGCAAAAAAAAAAAAAAACCCTGGGGATTTGAAATAGTCTCGTTATTACTGAGCTCTCGTTATATCTGATGACGTTAAACAAGAAGCACCTCTGTACGTATAGTGTGTGTAAATAAAATATACTCAAATGCTATTGTATATTGTTAAATAAGCAACAATCTGCATTATTGTAGATGTTACAAATGAGTGCAAAGAAAGCAAAGGATGTAGATACAGGAATGCAGCATGAAAGTAATTTATTACTACATCACAAGGCCTTTCTGCATTAATGGAAATGTATAAATTTTACTATAACATCAATGACATGACACTCATCACCATCCCCCTTTTGTGGTTGCAGTCCATGAAAACACATTGAAATGACATGGACTCTAGGCATTCCAATGACCTGGGTTCTGCATATCCAAATACATTGTAGTAGCAGACAGTTCTTAGATCTGTAATGTATGCTATACCCAAAATAACTCGATATTTTTTCGTTTAAAAGAAAATTGCATGTTCAAGCCTATACTTTGAGAGAATTCAAGACATTTAGATCTAGTGGTGTACATTTCCATCCACAACATTTGAAATGTATTATTACAATGTTTCAGCACACTGCCAAATAAGTTGCTCATCCTAACCAATTTCTCTTTCAGTTTTGCCGAATACAGGACTTTCCCTTAGTCTATAATGTCCCATAAGAAAATATAATTGGGCAATACATTTCAGGAATAAAACTTGTTTCTTGATATCACTCCTAATATCTCTGTTAACATTCACAATTCAACAAAACAGCAAATCCTAAATTGCACAAGCCCAAAAATTTCATGAAGAAAAACAACTCTAATAGCACATGAACTCAGAAACAGACAATATTTGAATAGAAAAGCACCGAATCAGATTGCAAAGCATGCAATTTCGGAAACACAATGCCTTGATGTGACAGCTCTTGTTAAAGCTGTAAGTGAGCTTGACTATAATGAAGTACAACAGTGTATCACCAAAAAATACAATTATATGAATAAAACAGAAAAATAGCACATGAATGTCTATGCAAGATAAGGACAATATATCTAGTAGACACCCTCACAATTGTTCTGTTCTATCAATTGTTATAATTCCCAGTTTCGTTGTCATTTTAAACTTGTTACAATTTCTTTGACCCATACTCCATGAAGATTTCAAGGCTGTGTCCCAGAAATACAGGATTTACCCCAAGATGCCACCTATCCCTATCCAGTGCATCCTTAACACTTACACCTTTTAATTTATCTGGCATAAGACAGCACCACCCTAATCATCCACCTAGTCAATTTTGTCTCTGCTTTAGCCACCATGTCCTTGATGTCTTGTCTCACAGCCCAGGTAAGTTACTTTGCTTCTCACACACACTGGTAGCTCAAAGACCTTTTCCCATGATTTTATGTGACATTGTGTACTACTTAACACAGGCAATAATTCCCTGAACTTGCACCACCCACGTCTAATTCTTGAGACAATCGCAGCCTCGGTGCCACCACCATCACTCAACATATCTCCCAGATAGCAGAACTCTGATATTTGCTTGAACAGTGTCCCATCCTTTCGTTCAACAGCAAATAAATCACTGTTTTCTGATGGTCTGTCAGTGCTATGCCACCTGAGAGACTCAAAAAAGTAGTCCTTCCGAGCCACTCGGCTCATAGGGCCGGAGCTTATCCCAGTTTCCGTAGTATGAAGCGGACAGTGACAAATTTTATCCATCACTTTCTGGATAGGATACTAGTCTATCGCAGAATACTTTTCCAGCCGAAGCCTTTCCCATTTTCATCTAGGTTGAGTGGAGCATAGGGGTAACGTTTCTTGCTTAAGCGAAAAACACATGTGCCGCTAGTCGTTGCCTTGATGCAATGTTTATCATATATGATATAGCAGGTCATAATTTTTGTTGTAAAACCTTGGAAGATTCCGACTTGAACGCTGCATCTCACAGAACAACCCTGAACTATGACAATGTCGTGCGTCACTTTGTTTAAACCTTCCTTGGACGAGCTGTGTGTGATCTAGGTGAATATGAGCACCCTCACCGCACTATAAAATGAATAGTTTTGAGTCTCAACATTAGATCCATGCTTCGTGTGTTAGTGCAATCGTGTAGAGAAAGTTGTTCCATTTTGTGCGAACACTCTGCTCCTCAAAATTACATCAACATCGGACCAGATTCTCCTGTTTTTTTCTTCTATCTGCAACTGAGGGAATGATCTGGCAAACAGTTGTATCTTGCTTGGATTAGGACTTTCTATTAGAATTCCATGATCCATGGACCTGGATATGTCAGCGTCCACTGTGCTATTGGCAATTGCTTTCCTTCTATCTTCTCCAACTACAGCTTTGAGTTATTTTCCAAATCAGATCTGCTGAAATAGGACGCCCACGAAGTTGAGAATGTTTAACACTAATGCGGTTTTGTTGGATCTCCCAAAGCCATTTCCTAATACTGTAGAGACTAGGTAATTGACCCTCAAGTACAACAAAAATATATCCTTAGGCATTTCTTCTGGTAATAATAATAATAATAATAATAATAATAATAATAATAATAATAATAATAATAATAATAATAATACGCCTAGGAGAACGATGGATTCGATGACAACGCTGGCATCATACTTTGAGAAATAGGGCTCGCATTATGTAGTTATCATATGTGAAACGCAAATTTATCAAAGCTGTCCATAGACATGTCTACTTCTTGCTTCTTCTGGATGTTATTTCCTGTCAATCTAGAACAGTGAAACATATTGTAGTACGAAAAACAAACATTGAGGTGAGAATCTGTCTAACTTCAGTGAAAAGGAATGATTTTCACGGCGATTTTACAGAGGAGGGCGACTCATTTTGGAACAGACTTGTTTGTATAGTGTTATTGCTGTGCGGCCTTATTGCCTATCGACGCCAACATCAGAATTCTGGATGTCTGTTGTTCACTCTTTGCCCCCTTCCAACCCAACACAATGTATATATGATTTTTTTCTTCAATATTCATATTTGATAATAACCAAACAGATATCTACTACAACCTCTGACAGTATACTCCGTGACCATCTCCATGTACATCGAAATGAAACATGCACAAAGTTTAAGATTTCACTTTTATTAACAAGGGTATATATCGTAATCATGTAGTATATAAGTATACATATTATTAAATTAATGACACGTATAAGAGTTTTATATTAAGTGAGCGAGAGCCGGAAGGTCCGAAGGCTAGCGCTGTAAGTGCAGATTGGAATATGGCGAATGGAGCAACGAGAAGGTCAGCAATACCCGTACTATCGCGATGGCCAC
>JAUEKS010049624.1:0-10123 GCA_031762815.1 Tylodina fungina
AAAGTTCCGGCTCGCGCCGGACCATGATTGTCGACGAAGCCGGAGGGACCGGAAAAAAACCGGCAGAGGTAAAAAAAAACCGGATTTCCGGCTAAAGCCGGAAAAGTTGCATCCCTGTTTTATGGATATTTTTTTTATAATTTTTTTTTGTGTTTTTTCTAAGTCTCGTGACTTCACGTCGCCCAAATCCTGTGTATGCGCCATTTTGAAAACCTAAACCATTTCGTTTGGTTTCATCGATGTGTTCGCCGGTCTAGGCTATATTGAAGGATTTTGACATCTTGTTTTTCAATCTTTCATTGTTTTCTATCTTTTTCTCAAGGTAAGTGAATAAAACGACTACATTGGACGTCCTAGATTTTTTGCTCAAGATCTGTATGTTGGGTGTTAGGAAATATTTTGTATGGCAACAATCATTTGAAAAAAATACAGTAAATATATGATGTAGGTCTATTTGGTCTGTTAAAATAAATACAAAATACAAACAGAAATAAATATGAAAATATAGAGGAAAATGTGTTACCTCTTTCAGGTCATCAATACCACTGACAAAGACGACTTCAATGTACAGTTTTTTCAAAGAGTGGGTCATCCTATGTGTTTGGTGATCAAGAAGATGTTGGCCTGATCACTCCAGGGCCACCAGTTTTTATACCTGGACTGTTGTCAGCAACATCCGCATTGACAACAGAGGGCACTATTATTTTTTATTGCCATTATTACTTATTATCTTTTTTTCATTTCGTTTTTTTAATTACTTAAATATTAAAAAATTATTTAAATAAAATTTAGAAATTTATCACCAACACAGGCACTATTGGTCTCTTTATTATGTATGTTATGCAATTTGCATACTTCTCTGTGTTGTTTATGTGGTTTTTGTAGGTCTTTGGTGAAGCAGTGAGAAAAATCTGGTTTACCTGTGAAAATAAGGGTAAATGACCTTGACCTATATTTCTGACCTTACGAACATGACTGTGCAAAATATTTATGCACTTTCTGATTCCTTAGATCATAAGCTAAAATTTAATGTATCATTTGCCCATGTACAAGGCATTTTGAAAATTGCCAAAATTGGCCCTTCTGAGTAAACCTTTGAAAGATTGGTCTGTTTTCCGCCTTATATCAGAGAATGGCATAAATGAAAATACTTTTGGTAATACAGCTGTAGATTTAGTAAGACAATACAATAAAGAAAGAAAATGTAGTCTTTGGGGAACAAAACTATTTTAGGCACGCATGCCCACAACTCACATACAGAATACTGATGCAAACACAAAATAAGCAAGCCAGGCATTGTTATAATAAAAACCCTTGACTTAGTTTCAAATATTTAAAATCCTAAAGATGGTTTAATTAAGTCATCCGAGAATAAATTTGAATCTTTTTATTAATTTCCCAATAAGTCTGTCAGGAAAATTAACTACATAACATACTAATATACTTTTTTTAAAAATACAAGTTAACTTTTTAAATTCCACTTGTCCATTTAGGATAATAATAATAATAATAATGTAGATCATTTCTATAGCACCCACTCCCATGTAAACACAGCTCTAGACGCTTTATATAAATGCATGTAGGCCCACAAACAATATTCACACATGCGCACACACACTCACGCACAATTACGCACACACAAACTTGCTTATCACATGCGCGCGCTTACGCATCGTCATAAAATGAGCACATACAAAAAATAATATATACAATGCAATTCGTTGATTAACAAAATACATAAATGGATACATAATCATTTACATAACATTGTAGGCTACATGAACATGAATCTACTGACATAAAAATGATTTCACTAAATGTGTCTTTAAAGATGTAGACTAGATCTCCCCATGACCAACTCCTCGAAACCAAATAATTGTCCTGACTTACAATGGTTGGCTTGAAATGTCACAGATCCCAATCTTCGTGGGATTCTCCACAATCCAAGTCATTTACTTTCACGTTAATCAATGTCCTCCTTTTGATTTCTTCTCAACTACCTTTTGTAATCCAGTCTGTTTATTCTAAGATCATCCCAATGAAACCCATGTAGCTCTTCATTTGTTCTGAGCTCCGAGAGTGATGCCCCTGGCATCCACCAAGCTATTTTCATTGTTGTTCCATCGGACATACCTTTCTCAGCATCCAGATTTTATTTTTCTATGACCTATGATAGGCAGTACTTTTCATAACTTGAATGGCACGCTTCTAGTCCCAGGAATAATTTGCTACTTTGCGCTTTACCAACACACATCTTACATAACAAAACAAAATGTGACACACTTTCCCAAAGAACATCTCATCATTGAGACTGCCACCCCCATGATTGATTTATGCCATCGTGGCCGTGTTATAGCACCTCAAACATTCATAATTTAAGGTGAGATTGTCTATCTAATCTTCACCCAACTACATTTCATATGTACTGCAATTACAATATGTCACATCAAAGGTTAAACTACCAATGCATGTACAATTGAAACTATATATTGACTATCACTATTCATAAAACAATTGATTTTTTTAATCAATAAAGATGAACACTGGCACTGATGTCTTGGAAAAGCAATCTGAAAAGGGTGACAGATTGCCTGTGGAGTCTGTGGGAAGAATATTAAAATAACTGCAATCAAATGCAGATTCTGTGAGCATTTGAACAACGGAGAATTTTTCCTCCAACTTTGAGGGTGTTCACGATGGCATAGCACAGACAGGCCACCAGGAATCAGTGTTGAGGGTGGAGATAGACTAAATAATGTTGCATTCTCTGGCAGGCTATTGAAATTCTGCCATCTAGGAAACAAGCTTAGAGCTTAGAGCGGCTGATGCTGGATTCTAGTTCAGGTGAATAACATCAGCACAAACGCGTATGTTAAGATCAGAGGGAAAGTTTATAACTATATGTGAGAAACAATAGGACTTACTGTGAAGAAATCAGCACTCTAAAATAGGATCTCAAAGACATTTAGAAAAGGACAGAGATGAGAATGGCTAGGTAGATGACCAGGAAGGAATTACCGGAGCAAAAAACAAATGGGGAAATAAAAGTTTTTCTGGGATAGTCCTTTAAAAGTTCAAATAGATGGAACACAATATGCTTAGGAAAGATATACATGACCGGACCAGAACATATGCAAACTAGGACCTTGAGAGGATAAGACAAAGAGGGAAACTGAAACTAACTTGGAGCGATTGATAAAGTGGGACACAAAATTAAGAGATTTGAGTGTGGAGGGCACAATGGATAAGAGCGATAGAGTAAGTTAGAGAGTACAGCAATAAAAATTGACAGGTTTGATCAATGGATTAAAGCCGTATTTCTTTTAAACGACTACTTTACACACCAGAGAAGAAATAGTGCGTCAGCATTTCAAGGACAAACACAATAACATGTAATAGACTGTTCATTCAAAAAGAAAGAGAAAAAAAGAAACAAATTGTAAAATGTTAGTAAATAAACCTTTTAAAAATGTTATCAGTACTAAAAACAAAAAGGATCAATTGATCATGCAGTAACGCACAAAGTCACAAAACTAAATAGAAAACGCAAGTTAATAAACAAAAGCAATCTTAACTCTTAACAGTTCTTTCCCTTGACAAAATCAAACCAAAATGTGTGATGGTTTGATTTGATTTGAGTTAAAGTTTTATGTCACTTGCAACACAAATAGGTTATTTAATGACAGAATGTGTCTTCAATTCTCAAATCACACTGAAAACATAATCAATAAAATTTTTGAGTCGATGGTGTGGGTTGGAGACTCCTAATGAATTGTGTTGCCCTGTGGTATACTGCCATGCCGCATCAGACATGAAGTAAGCTAATGGGCCTAAAATGTGAGATGGGTTTGGGTGGTAATTAATTAACATAAAATTAAGCAAAATAAATCTAGCTGTCCACTTCATTTTTGTAAAGAAAATACACAATTGGTAAGCAGACACAAAGATAACCTCTTTTCTGCTTCCACTGAAGAAAAAAATGAAACGTCTTTTTTTACCACTTTCTGTCGTCTTAGATCTAACTGTATCAATACCAAGTGACTTCTAAACATTCTTAGTGCATCTAGTACTGAGAGCCTGATCAATGATTAACTTTCATTCTGAAAATTCCTCGTATCTGAGTGTCTTCCATTTTATCTAACTATTACATTATTTTGTCTGTGAAGGGTCCAGTAAATTCTCCAATTCCTATAATGCAGGGGGCGATGATTAAACCTTTAATGCATAATGTCCACAAATATTAAAACATTGCGAGCTCTTACCCGAACATTCACAACTAAATGCCTCATGTTTTTTCATCTTAAGTGTCTGATACACAGGGTGAAAATTAACTATGAAAATGAAGTCAGGATTTTTTATTTGAGTTAAAGGATTTGCAACTGAACACTCCTAAATTATGTTCTAAATTATATTGCTACATAACACTTATGCATAAAGCACCCACAGACATTAATATCACATTTCTCTATTTTTTAAAAACAGATTCTAGTCCAGGAAATATCCAGTAAAATTAGAACTGTTGAGAGTTAAGCCACCAAATTTTCAGCTTTATAACATGATCATAAGAAATGAGAAAAGATTGTACAATTCAAAATGGGCTCAATGAAAGGTCAGTCATAACTAAGTTAAAACTAAAAGAATTAAAGATCTATGACTTATGCAACAACGCCACATCACATAGCAATATGTTTTAAAGCCCTTCACACTGCTATGCCAGTCAGTCAAAACTAAAAGAATTAAAGATGTATGATTTATGCAATACAAAAACCAAAGCATTTTATAACGCCACATAGCAATATGTTTTAAGCCCTTCACACTGCTATGCCAAATAAACAACACATATAAAAAATGTTAGAAGATGAGGATGGCATACTGCTACCTTTGATGGTTTGTGGTGAATAGCCAGTGGGCAAGGGAGATACCACTGTGGTCAAGGTTCGAATGGGCAGGCCTACAAGGGCAGAGGGGGGGTGTGGGGAGGTGGTGAGGGTAATGCTAGGCTGGATGGCAAGTCCTGTTACATAAGCACACTGTGATGTAAACAGTACTCAATCACACAAATGCACAGGAAGTATTACCCACGGAGGGAGTGCTTACTTGCTCCAGTATAGAACAATATCAGAAGCCCATAAGAAAGAGGAAATTGTAGTTTTGTCATTATAGAAAGAGTAAATTTATCTTTGTAAGAGAAGATGATATTGTCATCATAGAATCAGTAAATTTATCTTAGTAGGAGATGATATTGTTATCATGTTCATATTTTCGACTGTTGTCCCATATATCAAAGGTTAGCCCAAGATAACACTTCTCCTTTGGGTCCTCTTTCTTATTTGTTTTGGAGTAAGGTTTTCTGGCTGGATGGCCTTCCCAGTGCCAAATAGATTGTTATAGACCATGGGCGCTATCTCAACTTTCCTCATTGATATCACTACATGTTAGGTATACACTATTCCATGTCGCTGATGCTCGACTCTGAATTCATAAAAAGATGCAACGGGGTCAAGAATGGACAGACAGAAACTTTGGACTAAAGGAAGAATATTTCTGGGAGGTTACCAGGGTTCTACAGAGACTGTAGCCAGCTATGGAATTGGAAAAAGATAGTGCAGGTCCAAATCATGTGGATGGTTAGTCCATCAGTCTAGACTAGAATGGCTGGGATATTTATTTAGGAAGGATAATGATGACTAGATTGGGAGGTGTGCAAACATAATAAGTGCGGGGAAGGGGGAAATGAGGCCAAAATTGACTTGGAATTAACTGGCTGGCGTTCTTCAGTTAACGAAAGGAAATAAGAAACACAGGAAAGTGCGCTGTGATTAAACAACGCACTCATGATTCTAATCAGTTTTCTTACTGCAGGACTGCTGAGAATAACAATGATACAAATGTCAGAAGTTATGTACTGTGACTGAACCCGACTATGAAAAATCTACTTACCCTCAATGAAATCAGATTGCCATATTCTGACTTGAACTTCTTCAATTTCATCAAGTTAATATACTGGCCTTCTGAACAAACTAAAATTTCACTTAGTTTAACAGGGCACAACAGGAAGGGACATAGCTCAACATTTAACACCCTTATCTTCATGAGTAGCAACAGACAAGAAGTTTATAGATATACGCACACAGGAAAGTGTTGAGTGTTGGTGGTGTTTGAATAATTTAAGAAACAGTATTGTGTACACTTCAAGAACCACAACCTATCACGCGTGTTGTAAGTGGCAGTGGTTTAGCTGGAGTACAGAAACATTAGGAAAAACTGAGATGAGTACACAGCGAGTAGGACAGCACCCAGCACACAGTGGTGACTTACCGGCCGTCGGAGTACGCACAACACCAGGCTGGCCGGTGATTGCAAAATGGGGCCTTGTCTGGGTGATGGCTGCAGCTGCAGCCACAGGGGCTGGCGTCGGGGTCACCGGGGTAGTGGGTGCTGTTGTTATAGGTGCGGTGGTGGTGACCCCTGAGGCGGCTCCCGTGGCAGTGGAGGTGGTGGGTGGTAGGTCGTACTTTTGCAGCTGGAGTAAATAGGCATCAGCAGTGGGTACAGCTCCCCAGGACACTTCCAGGGTGTTTGTGCTAGCCCGTACCAGCTGGACGCGAGACGGCGCCGGGGGTTTCTCTGATGATGTCGGGCACAACTTTGTTAGTATTCCATTTATACTTGGGTTTTTTTTTGTAATAGGCATGTGTAATAAAAATAAAAATATTTGAGAATCTGTAAATCTCGCTCAGCCAAAGTTATACGTACACTCCCGTCACTGCTGTACATGCACTAGTTTTTAAAAACAAATGCTTAACATTATTATTACTTCACCCTTATCAGAGCATGTTAAGCACTCCAGATAAAACTCTCACCTGTTTCCAGGAACCACAGGTCCTTGAAGCACACCTGCCATAAGAGAACATTTTGAAATGTCAACTTCATGACAAAATCTTAGGAAGAACTCCCTAGAACTTGAAATTTCAAAGTTTGTAACATAACTGAAGGTGTGAACTTTTGTAATACTGGAATATCTACAATCAAAACCTACCTAGTTAATGTCTTTGATTATTTTTGCTGTGTACAGGGAATTGAAATCAACTTTCACTTGAAGTAATGTGAGGGCATACTGCCTTGGAAAAGTTATATTTGTTTGAAGTGGACACTGAAACTTATTGCAAAATTTTACATCACACATTTCTCTTAGCTTTAAATGTATTACTCTTTGAGATGTTTCATTATTAAACAACAAATTTAGTGTAATTTCAGAAAAAGTATATCTTTACTACACTGAAGGTCCAAAAATAAAAGATGAAGGGTTTTTGTTACCCTAACCTCCTTATTGTGAGACTGGCTTAGGCTGGTTTTAGTTGTTTTAACAGCTAAGTTTCACGCATACATAGGATAATACAGGTTCTGGTTAGGTATTTGGGGAGGGTTTTTCCATGACTTACAGGATTAAGCGTAATAGAGCTGCTGATTCTGATTACAGGGGCTAGCCTGAGACCTCGTTATGGGTCTCTTTCTCACCTGTTCCGGAGGAACAAAGGCCAAATGTCCTGTCTGACACCAACTAGAATGTTATAGACTGGATATCTTAGCTTTTACGACACACTGAGTATGCGGCCTCATTATTCTATGCCAGTGAGGCCATGTTATGGGTAACCTTCTGGGCTATATGGTACCAGCAACATGCAAGGTATTGTTTCCTGATGGGACAATAGATTGAGTAACTATATCCCCTGTTTACAACTGGCATCAGTTTCATTCAAAAGAAGCAACAAAAAGGCACCTTTCGTTTTTTACCTCATTATGTTTGTAAATGTAACAGTTTGTGTTAGAAAAGTTGTGGATTTAATGACGAAATAACCAATATTCAAAACACTTGTGTGCCTCGCTTTTGAATAATTAAGAGCTATTACCACTGACAGTTTGTAATTGATAGAACCTATGCGGACAAATACAATTTATGCCCACACAAAGATATGTAATACATTGTCACTACGATAGCAAATGCGGACACACCTACTCAACACACTGCAACCACCAAATCACATGCTAATTTATTTCGATTCTCTTTCTTCTTCTTTCAGCTTTTCCCTCTTGCGGAGGTCGCCACAGCGAATATTCATTCACTTGTTCACTTTCAACAATTTGTCGTGTTTTTCACCAGAGCTTGTCACATCCGAATTCCAGAGCTTGTCAAATCCGAATTTCAGACCTTCTTAATTCACTTCATGAGTGTACCAAAGTCAGAGGTAAAATTTTCAAACCTGATTATTCCAAGCTTTTCTGTAGCCATCACGACCACTCCAAATATAGAGTCTAGTGTTGATAGAGACAGCGCAATGACCAGCCCTCGCCCTTGGCAGGGCATCCTCAAAAACTTCCATCGCTAGAGGTTCCCATGCCATTGTTTCTGGTTTGGAATAGAAAAAAACAAAGAGAATAAAAATACATTTTCTAACAGAATAAACTAATAAATGTAAGAAGAACCAGAGTAACTGAGAGCTACAAGAGATGACACATGCATCAAAGACATTTGTTCTAGGTTTACTTTAAAGAAATGTAATTATACTTATAGTCATAATGGCACTCGTCAGCACCTTCGCAGGTCCATTAATCACATCTGTCAAAATTCCCTTTGCTCGTAAGAACAAGTTTTAAAGCCTTTCCAAAAATGTCACTTTATCTTATAACTGGACGTCCTAGCCTCCCATTTTGGCTAAAGCCATCTTTGCGGACTTGAAAGACCATATCGGCTGTGGTGAACACACCTGGCTAAGCCAATTTACCGCAGTTTTCGGTTTCAAACGACCTGTGACTTTGTGCTTTCTACTCCCAGTGTTTTTCACATGAAATTTCAGTCTATCTCAGTTTGGCTTCATGCCAAAAAAGTCAACAATGGATACAATATTTGCCCTCAAGTGACAGCACAAATTATAGAGGACATAAAAGAACCCCATCGCATCTTCATTGACATTTAAAGGTAATTTTACTGAGAACCTAGAGAGGAAGTATGGTACCCAAGATAAATTTTAAATAAATACACTACTATGACAGGAACAAAAGAACTGTGTTCAAGGTAACAGTTCGACTCCATCAGGATTCAGCCTTGGAGTCCATTCCTATTGGCTAGGTTGATGGAACAGCTCACAGAAGAAGTGGGACAGAGGATCCCGGGGACATGCTATTTTAGATGAATTGATGTAGTTCTGAGAAAGAAAGAGAAGGGAAAAACAGAAGGAATTGGAATACGGACACGAAAGCATTAGATAAGGGAAAGAACGTCAGCAGAATCAAAAACTGAGTACATTTGCATCAACAAAATGACAGCACCAGCAAATGAGGTAGCAGAACCAGAAAGTACCAGAGAAAAAGAGTTAAATTTATAATTAGGGTCAATGGTACAGTGATGGTAGTAACATAGAAATCAAGAGGCACATCCACAAAGGGTGGAATGAATGACTTGAGTTTCACACCCCTTTTCAACACATTTAAGGTTACATCAGAGGTTGGGACCTACATTTTAAACGTACATCTCCAATAGGACAAGGCGTGGACCAGAGAAAACTCTGAAAAAAATCTTTGGTGAATCTGGGCTCGAACGAGCGACCTTTGTCTTCTGAGGCAAATGTCTTACCACTACACCACAGAGACCCCCACAATAATTAAGGGTGGACTCAATGGAGAAAGGTAACAGGGCTCCTGTGCAATAAATAAAAGGGTTACCATGGTTGTGAAAGGGAAAATTCATAGAACAAGAGTTAGGACAGCCATGAGTACGGAAAGAAAACTTTATTACTAACAAAGGAAATGAGCGAAAAGCGATTGAGGCTGGGGCGGAAGAGCGGGACATGGAGGATTAGACTGTGAAGACAGAAAATTCACTGTGGCGACCTTGATAAAGGGAAAAACTGAAAGAAGGAAGAATTAGTATATGTGATGATCTTACATATTAGTGGGGAGATCTTGAGCCCTACAATATTTTTGAGAGTCATGTTGTTGGTATAGATGAGTTTAAAGCGAATTGCATCCACCATAGCAAAGTTAATGTAGTTTGATGTTTGAAACGTGTTTTACACCCCTAGCAACACTTATTAGGTTATATAAGGGGTGGGACCTACGTATTAAC
>JAUEKS010049734.1:0-10118 GCA_031762815.1 Tylodina fungina
AGAGAGAGACAGAGAGAGTGAGAAAGAGAGTGTGAGGGAGAGAGAGGGAGTGAGAGAGAGAGGGGGAGGGAGAGAGAGTGGGGGGAGAGAGGGGAGAGAGTGAAAGAGAGGGGAGGGAGGGAGAAAGAGAGAGAGAGAGAGAGAGAAAGAGAGAGAGGGGGGAGGGGGGGGGGTTCTTGAAGAGATTGCTTATGTAGTGTCTCAAGCTGACCCTTGACCCCTGTAATTAAAGCAACCAAACAATCCAAATAGTGATGATGTTGTTGATGATGGTGAAGATAGCGATGTCATTGAAAAGGGTAACATCATGCGATTGATTCCCTCTAGTTTTCTTGTTGCTGCCCAACCCTCCTGTCAGTCTCTTCTTATAATCTGGCTGAAGAACTTGAAGTTGTATTTTATTGATAGCAGCTTTGTATTGACTTTTTTCCGCCATGGGATCTTGTGCTTTCTTAAAAGTAATAACATTTCTATTGGTTTTTAGAGATTTAAATGTCAACAGGGAAACGTCACAAGAGTACATGAGAGGGGTGATTGACCCTGTGTTGTCTGTGGAAGAATGTTAAAACAAATGAGGTGCTTTGTGACAAAAGTCCCTATATCCATTTCCTTAAGTTGAGATATTAGATGAAAACGTGACACGGTGAAACTATTTTGTAAAGAAGGATATGTGAGACCGTTATAGAGGGTTACGGGACCGTTATAGAGGGTTACAGAGCATTTTGTCATATAAATCTTGATGGAGCCGAAAAAGATGACAGGAAAGAATAGAATTAGGGTCATAACTTAGTGAATAAAATTTTGATGTATAACGCGTTTTGGACTGAAACCCTTCAAATGTAATTAAATGTTGGGCCTCGGAGCGGCGGATTTATAAGAGATGTAGCAGTTGAGTAAACTCAGGACTGATAGAGATTCTTGCTTCAAACTTTGAGTGTCCAAGATGTCGTAACAAGGACATGCTATCAGGGCATAGTGATGAGAGTGGTGTTAAACTAAATGATGGGACACTCTTCAGAGACATATCTTGTTGTGCTAGGGAGACATGGTGAGTGCTGCTGATGGCACAGAGGCTGTGATTTTCTTAAGAAATAGAAATGGATGGAGCAAGTTCTTGGAATTATTGTCTATAGAAGATAATCATCATCCATCTTCATCATCAATTTTATGGTACAAATTTTCAAAAAATAAAAATTTGGGGTTTGCCGGTTCATAAAGCAAAGAACAGTTTTCTCCTTTAGATGATAACTTGTTTTTGGGAGAGCTGACATCTGAAAAGGTTCCGAATTCATCTAATAGCTAGTTTAGTTTAGTTAATTTCCTAATGACATGCATCCATATCCATAACTATCACACTTTTCTCTCATTCCTGTTTCAGCTTACGCAAGTTAAAAGAAGTTTGTTTCCCAACCATCGACGATGCTCACTGGCTGTCTGGCATTGAGAGCACTCATTGGCTGGAACACATCAAGGTCAGTTTTATACTTTTATTCTGGTCTGCAATCAGCAGTAGCTGAGATAGTTGATAGACATCTTAGAAGTAGAGGAATCGACAGAAATCATGCATGTGATAGAAGGAGGTGGCAGGAAGTTATCATCTAAAGGAAGAAACTATTCTTTGTTTTATGACCGGCGAACCCAAACTTGTTGGGTAATTTGTGCAGTAAAATTGATGATGATGATGATGATGATGATGATAAATCAGCAGCAGCTTTAGCAGAAAGAAAACAGGAATAGCTCAACAATGATAACAGGACACAACATCCCTGACTCCTTTTACTATACACCTTTCATAATTATATTATTTTGATATGATAACCAAGAAAACATGGTTAAATTTACATTTCTCATCTCATAGTTCTGAGAAGGAAACCGAAGATGGAACATGGCTGACCCTTAGGGATTATATTTTTTTTGGGGGGGGGTGGGGGCTCGATCAGCTCAAGATTTTATATTTTAGGCACAGTGAAACACCATGAAAATGACTCTATTTGTGTTGTTGTGTTTGACATGAAGGATGGTTTAATTTGTGTCAGGAATTAACTCTTGTCTCTTCCACCCTCCCTCCTTCCCTCCATCTATCCGGGCTGCCTGTAGATAATACTGGCTGGTGCGGTGCGCATCGCGGACAAGGTGGAGAGCAACAAGACCTCCGTGCTGGTCCACTGTAGTGATGGCTGGGACAGGACAGCACAGGTACACTTGGAGGAGGCGGGGTTCAATTTAGTCTGCTCCATAATTTATTTTGCTACTCATTCACCATAGGTGGGAATTCGTTGCAATTTCAGCCATTTTCAAATTTGGCAATTACTAATCAGAGTTTTCTCTGACCCATGACTCGTGTGGAGTCTATCGGAGACGGATGCTAAAACGTAGGTCCCACCTCTGATATAACCTTAAATGTGTTGAAAAGGGGTGTAAAAGTCAAAGTCAAAGTCAAAGAAATTTGAGACATTATTATGAATCTGTACCTGGACATTGTGATTTTCCTGTAAACACAATTTGCAGCCAAGGCCTGTCCATGTAAGGTTTTTCTTTTACTTTGTTTATATGTCTTCTATATGTTCATTCTTACTCGTTTGTTTTGCTCGCATCATTTCAAACGCATCCAATTATTGCATTTTGTTGTGCTACGATGCCCTCTTCAGCCAAAACTGGAATTTGCAATTCCCACCTATGATTCACATATGTAACACACAAAAAATGACAAGTGATCATTAATGGTAAAGAAATTATGTATGACCTTGATTGGATATGTGGTAATATACAAGTGTTATTTTTATACTGTTCAAGTCTTGCACTTGAAGATACGAAAGATCTTCAGTATTTGTATTTCTTGGTTAATAACATTTAAGAGTATGTTACCTAATGTCAAATCTTAGGATTTAGGTATGTGTGTGACTAAATTGTGTTCTTAGCATTCTATATGAATATATTCTGATTGTGTGTTTCATTTTAACATATCCCTACATTATGTATTCTGTCTGTACAAATGCACATAGAGCCATCATTGCATTGGTATATTTGTATTCGCGTTTCCGTTGTTAAACATGGAAGTAGAGGTATTGATACGTTAAGCTGTATGCACACTAGGCAGCTCCACTAACAGAGTATGTGCACACTAGAAGACTTACTAACACAGTATGTGTGTTGATTCGTGAGCTGGCTGTACACTAAAGGACTTTACTAACACAGTATGTGTGTTGATACGTGAGCTGGATGCACTCTAGAAGACTTTACTAACACAGTATGTGTGTTGATACGTGAGCTGGGCACACACTAAAGGACTTTACTAACACAGTACGTGTGTTGACACATATGCTGGATGCACACTAGAGGACTTTACTAACCCAGTACGTGTGTTGGTACGTGAGCCGGATGCACACTAGAGAGCTCCACTAACACTGTATCTTTGCCGTATGTCCTGCAGCTGACGTCCCTGGCCATGGTGATGCTGGACCCATACTACCGCACCATCCGTGGCTTCGAGGTGCTGATAGAGCAGGAATGGTGCAGCATTGGCCACAAGTTTAAAACGGTGAGTGTTCTTATACTCTTGTATCCGCTATTTGGGGTTGGACGGATCTCTTTGGCATTTGGCATTTTGAAGGGGGGCGGGGGGTGAGGTTGGTTATTGTCCCTAGTTCTGGGCAAGGGGGAGGGGGGTGGAGAGAGGTTGGTTATTGTTCTTAGTTATAAGGTGGGTTGACCCGAGACACCACATTACCCCGGGATCTCTTTCTCATTGTGTGGGAGCAAAAGTTTAATGGATAGCCAGGGAGGTCCCTGTGGTGTAGTGGTAAGACACTCACCTCAGAAGACGAATCTTGTGGGTTCCAGCCCAGGTTCAGCCAAGATTTTTTTCAGTTTTCACTGGCCCACGGCTCATGTGGAGTCGCCTTGTTCTATTGCAGATGGGCATTTAAAACGTAGGTCCCACCTCTGATATAACCTTACGTGTGTTGAAATGGGGTGTAAAACTCAAGCCATTCGATCATTTTTTGGTTAGCCAGATGCCCTTCGTGATGCTGTAAATTGGGCTTGAACTTTGATTGATTGATTAAAATTGTTGCAGCAAAAGCATGTCCTTAACTCTTTTCACACTTAATATTCGACCTCCATACGTTATTAAACCAACAACCATGTACTGTGTCAGGCAAACCATCATAAATCAACATTTTCTTCTCAAGCAGCATAGCCTACTGAAAATTATTTGATAGTAATAAATAACTGACTCAAGTAGATTGGAGAATCTGCCCAGAACTTTTATTTTTCCTAAGTTGCCTTACTGATTCACTTTGAATTTGGGGGGTAACTTAACACATTATCTAATAGGATGATTTCTTGGTCATTTTTGGAACTGGCAATAGATTATTATATATATTAATATCCATACAATGATTATTATATATTAGGAGAAGATCAGTGCACTAGTTGCTGATAACTGACTATGTGCTTAGAATTGTTAGGAGGCTGATGTGAATGATGAATTATCAGTAACGGTGATATCAATGCCTTTCAGAGATACCAATTCCTTTCAGTGATATCAATGCCTTTGAAGAATGGAAAATCAATAGGATTGAGCACAATGTATTAGTTGGTTTTTCTTTCACTCGCAGCGCGTGGGTCATGGAGAGGACAAGCATTCTGACGCGGACCGCTCTCCTGTCTTTCTGCAGTTCATAGACTGCATGTGGCAGATGACACAGCAGGTATTGGTGAACACTTCATCCCTCTCATCCCTCATATTTATCCCTACATTACCCTTAGCCAATCAGGAACGTATTTCTATTTCTGAGTTGTTGTTTTTTTTAGTTAGTTTTATGTCACTTGCAACACAAATAGGTTATTTAAGTGACAGAACGTGTCTTCAACTCTCAAAGTACACTGAAAGCACAATCAATAGAATTGAGTCCATGATGTGGGTTGGAGACTCCTAATGAATTGTGTTGCCCTGTGGTATACCGCAATGCCACTATATCAGACATGAAGTAAGCCAATGGGCCACAACCTGAGCGAAAAAAATATCAGCTGTCGCAACCCTTGCAAGAGGGGAAAGCCCAAAGAAGAAGGAAGACTCACATGGAGCTTCTTATTAGCTACTCCTAGAGAAGCGTCAAAGAATTTTCCTCTCTTCCACAAGTTGGCAAATCTTTCCTGGAGATCAGTTCCGTGGTCCGGGTCCACATAGGTTTTCTTGTTGTTCTGCGAGGTTTGTAAGACCATGGCTTTTTCTGGAAAAGAAATAAAAATGTATTTAAAACCCTTTGAACCCTGACCATCAGAGCCTGACAGTCCCCCTATATCTGGGCTCCTGAGCCCAATTCCGCAAACATACCATACTTCCATATGTACTTGTGTATGGATGCAGTTTGCTTAACTAAATATCACTTATCACTCAACAACACATTGAATCCTTAGATCATTCTAGACAAATATTCAAGACCAACCACTTGCCAAGTCATCAGCCTCACTTACAGTAGGTCTATTGACATTCCGGTTGCCATGCCCATTAAACCTACAGTAGCAAGGATGAGGACTCACAGAGATGCCAACCTCAAAATTTATTTTTTCTTATTGTTAGCCAAAAAAATTCTTATTTTGAGATTTAAAAAAAATTCTTACCATCCCTAAGCAGAACAGAATTTATTCTAAAAGCACACAAATAACACGAAACAAGCTAAATTGTATACATTTTAAATTAAGCAGTGCTTGTGACCATTTTTCCATCTTATATTTCGATACACAGATCTAGATATATCTAGATCCAAGATCAAACACACTACTAGACTCTATCCAAATCTAGATCTAGATCTAAAATCTAATCTAGAATCTAGATATCTAGATTTTTTCCAAAGTCAAACACACTAACTTATCCAAATCTAGATCTAGATCTAAAATCTAATCTAGAGATGTAGAAATCTAGATCTAATCTCGAATCTCGATAGATCTAGATCTAGATTCTACATACAAACCAAGGTCAAAGACACTAGCCAAATCTAGAATAGATCTAGATTCTATAGATCTATCTAAAATCAAATGTAGATCTCATCTAGAATCTCTATACACAGAAACCAAGATCAAGCAAACTGTCCAAATCTAGATCTAAAATCTAGATCTAATCTAGAGATCTATAGGCCTAATCTAGATTCTACGCTAATGGGATGGGACTGTATACTGTACTGGATTCACTAGCTCAAATTCGTGACAAGATGGCAGATAGATCTCAGCAAAGACTACCAAAGAGCGCGGCACGGAAGTAAAGTAGCCTAGGCCCATGAAGTAAACAAGCGTGGACATACTCGATTCCAGTATTATTTCGACTGCATTTATATTCCCACATCAGTACTATGTACAGATATTTTCGATACTAGTACCAGAGATCAAAAATAGAGAGATTGTTAACTCAAGAGTTATCCTGATGTCACACAACCAGAGTGGTTTCCCTTTTTCCCGTGGGCCCTATCAATAACAATGGCGGGTGATGCAAAGCTGAAAAAGCGAAAAGGTAGTTCTGACTGGTGCTCGGCTATAAATTGTTCAAATTCCCGAAGCAAAGAAAGCTGCCGGGGACTCTCGTTTTACGAGTTTCCATGGAAGGATGAAGTAAGGTAAGGAATACTTCTAATAACTGTCCTTTAGCTAATAACTGTCCTTTAGGCGCCTACCATTGATTTATGTTCTTGTTTTGTTTTTGTATCACTTCTCTTCACTTCTTCAACTTCTAGGTATAGAGGTTAGATCTAGATCTAGAATCTAGATCTAGATCTAGTATAGATTCTACTAGATCTAGATCTAGATTATCTAGATCTAGACTTACTCGGAGGCGAGCTCTTTAATTCTAATCTAGATTTAGTCTAGATCTAGAATCTAAATCTAGTAGATCCTACAGAATGGCTTGTTGACTTATATAATCTTGTCTAGTCTAGACACCCCATTGTTCACCTCATATTCGTAGCCAAGGAAATTTTGTTTTTTCTGGTCAGCCAAGATACATGTACTGCTAGAAGAGGGTCTAGATCTAGATCTAGAGCCAGCTCCAGACCTTTTCAGAAATTTCTTATTATAATGATATTAATTTCTTAAATTTCTTATATGTTTGTTCAGTGGGTCATTTTTGTTTACATAGAGACATGATAATATGATCACATATTTTTAGTTTTAGATCTAGATAAAAGTACTGATGTGGCAAAATTTGAGATATGATATGTTTTTAACCTATTCACATCATTTCTACATTTTCAGGTGTCGTCAATGGATACAGCGGACCCGGAGAGAAGATTTAATTGGCAAAACCATGGAACAAGTTCGCCGTAGTAGCATCAAGCTCTGCAGCATCCACTTTGAGACCAGTCAATTCACAAATCCTAATGCTGAGAGGAAACGGCTTGTTTGGAATGCTCTCCCGTCCATCTTTACTGTTCCAAACCCTCCTTCAAAGGTTACCCCTAAGAGAAAAATTAAAGAGAGATTTCTTCCAGAAGATGCAACACCTTCAAAGAAAATCTGCAGAGGTAAATGCTGCATTCAATTCTATTTGTCCTCAATTATTTTGTTGGCTAGTATTTTTTTTTCCTTCAGATGTTACTCAAACTGGTATTAACAACTGAAAATGACATCAGACTGCAATGCAGATCAATTTAAACACCTCTGCTTTAAATCACATTTAAACTATGTCTGCATAAATGTAATCGAATTATAAAAAATAATCTGTTTTTATCTCTTACTCTTACAGATGAAGACCTTAGTCATGCCATGACTTCAATTGCTATGACATCATGTAAAACTGGTAAAAAGAAGGAATCCGCTACAGCTTTGAGGAAAAAAGTGAAACACCTTCAAAACAAGTTGCACAGGGCAAATAAGAGACTGATGATGGTCAAGGCAAGACACAAATTTGATATAAAAAATCTTAATGATTCCATTGTTTTTGATTATTTGAAAAAAAGTATGCCCAGAAAAAATGCTGAATTTGTTATCTCTCAAATTGAAGCTAGCAGAAAACTAAAAAAGGGAAGAAGATTTAACACAGGATTAAAAAGCAAATGTCTTAGTCTTTTAAATTCAAGTAAGAAAAATTATCTTGCTCTGAAAGATTTCTGTGTTTTACCCAGTGTTGAAACATTTAAAAAATGCACAAGAAAGTTTCAAATTTACCCTGGATTTGAAAATAAAATCTTTTCTGCCATTCAGTATAGATTAAATAAGTTACCATGCAATGCAAAATTATGCAGTGTAATTTTTGATGAGATGAGCATCAAAGAAACTGTCAGCTACAACAGTGAAAAGGATGAGGTTGAAGGCCTGGAAGATTTTGGACTATTCGGCCAGAAAAGCAGAGAACTAGCCAATCATGCGACTGTTTTTATGGCTAGAGGTCTCATTTCAAATTGGAAGCAACCTCTTGGATATTTTTTGTCCCATGGACCAATCAAGAGTTGCATTTTGTCAAGATTAATCTCATATTGTGTCAGTCAATTGTCAGCCTCTGGTTTGGATGTGAAATGTGTTGTAGCTGATCAAGGATCTAACAACAGAAAAGCTTTTTCTATTCTGAATGTTTCAGAAGTATGTCCTTATTTCTATGTTAATGATAAAAAAATTCTTGTTTTTTATGACCCCCCACATCTGTTAAAAAATATAAGAAACAATTTGAAAAAGTCAGGTTTTGAGAGTAATGATGGTTTGATCAGTTGGAAGTATGTTATTGACCTTTACAACTATGATAAGCAAAGTTCAGTAAGGATGGCTCCAAAATTGACAGATAAACACTTGACCCTTCCCCCATTTTCCACATTAAAAGTAAAGTTAGCCACACAAGTCCTTTCTCACAGTGTAGCAACTGGAATTGCCTTTCTCGCTAAAAAATCTGATGATAAGAATGCTCAGGCAACCTCTGAGTTTATTGAAAATTTTGATCGAATCTTTAATGCCTTTAACAGTCGTAACCTTCACTGTTCCAGGATGATGGGTCATGCTGTCAGAGAGAATTCTGGCCATATTTCCTTTTTAAGAGAAATGTTGGAGTGGCTGAATTCTGTGAAAACATGTTCATCAAGGAATCTCTATTGCTTGTCTGGTTGGAAGATGTCCATCCATTCTCTTCTTCTCTTGTGGGAAGATCTCAGATCTTCTCCTGGTGTGTCTTTTCTATGTACTAGGAGACTGAATCAGGATTGCATAGAGAATTTGTTTTCTAGAATTCGGGGTCATTCCTCAAGAGTAACTAATCCAACTGCTGTGCAGTTTAGAATTTTTTTTAGAAATGTTTTAATAGATTGTCTTTATTCACATAGTGAAGGAAGCAATTGTGAAGAAGATGATGCTAAATTTCTGTTGTCATTTGATAATGTTATGTCTTCTGTTCCTTCTGCCGACAATGAATTTCTTCCACAGGAGTTGGATATTAGCGACAAAGATCGCTTTAATAATTTACCTGAAGTGAAGACAACTTCTAATGAGATTGTTCAGTCAATAAAATCAAATGTAAATACCTATATTGCTGGATACATTGCAAAAAAACTGATGTTGAAGGTTTGCCATGACTGTATTAGTCTTATTTGTGGAAATCCTACAGTAGACAATGTGAAAGAAATGGATTTTTTTAAGTTAAAAGAAATAGATGGTGGTCAGCTCACATTACCCAGTGAGAAATTAAGAATTATTGTCAATGATTTAGAAAAAGAATATTGTTCAATAATTTCTCCAATTGTTCACACTACACATATTAAATCAAGGCTTTTGCAATTATTACAGTCAAAATGCACTTCATTTAGTTGCACAGATTGTAACACAAATAATCTAGTTTTGAAACTGTTCATTAACATCAGATTTCACTTTACATTAAAAATTTTTAACAATTCAATTGTAAGTGAAAAGTGTGGCAAAAAGAACAAACTTTTAATTGTCAATCACATGTAGTTATCTGCTTTGTTACAGTATTTTTGTACTGCTAAAATTGATAACATTACTTGTCCCCATTTTTAAACATTTGAAATTTAATGTATTACTCTTATTTTGTGAATGTAATTATATATATATAAAATGAAAGAGACAACTAATATAGCAACATGGAATGTCCGCACCATGCTACAAAAGGGAAAGTTAGATAACATCAA